>ONZK01001198.1:86028-102656 GCA_900322385.1 Pharnaceum exiguum | reverse complement strand
AACCCGTGCACCTACCCACTAGGTAGTTTGAATGCGAATGCTATGTGAACAGAGCCGCCACCAATTTTATTTAAGCACGCATACATATACATACTATTAGGAAAACAATTGGAAAACGACGCCTAGAGGGGTTCCATTCTAAAACCAATTGGCAATAGGAGGAGTAACCCTCTAGGCCTATATACATAATGAACCTCTACACTCTCTTAAATGTGGGAATATTCCCAATAGTGGAAAATGCGTTTTGTACAAAAACTATTATGTTATGAACAAGCTTTCCTAATGGTTTAGAGTAAACAATAATATGATGTTTCCAGTACGTTACATCATGTAGTTCAAATTTCTTTAGAAGAAAACAACTTATTTGTCTCCTTTATACTGTATTAACAGTTTTAATAAGTGTATTTTAATATGGTAAATTTTATAGGTGTATTTTTTTTATTATGTCATTGAGCTTAGCTTTAGAAAAAAATCGCTTACATTTTTTGTATATTCCTTTTGAAAATGATCACAGTAACTTCAGTTTTTTGAATACAAAAAGGAGTCTAGAAGCATTCTATATTGGAGTGAGAGGTAACCTTGACGTGTTTGAGGAGGTATAAGCCACTAAGTCTTATTTTAATTATTTTTTTTTTTAAAAAAAAGATGGATACCCATTATCTGTAGAGATGAATTTCAAGGTCCATCATCATGGTTGTTTAATTAGTTGGTTAACAAAATATATGTGACAATAATTTCTAATATTTGTGATGTCAAACATTGTTATCCGTCACGACGGGTAGGAGAACATGTGGTCACGGATTTGATGGGAATGTGGAATCGAGTCTGTGTTTTGGGCTGTAAGTTTAGGGCTGGGTATCAACCTTTTTTTATTTTAAATTTATAACAATAAGAATTAATTAGTGGCTAAGAGTGCATGCACACTTTTTATTTTTTATGTCTCCTTAAACACGTCCAGATTAGCACAAATCATATCGGAATAGTAAGATGATTAAAAAGGTACAAAATCAAGGGTTGCTCACTCCACGTAGCTGTCTGGCATAATAGTTTTTTTTTTTAAAAAAAAGGCATAATATTCCATTTTGTTTAGTTAAAAAATACGTTTTTTAAATTAAAAAATTGCAACATACAATGTCATTCATTAGAATATGTCATATCTATAAGTCCATTTCAATAAGCAAAAAGATTAGTATTTGTTTTCTCAATTTTGAATTAAATGTTATTTGTGTCTACCACAACTTCCTCGATAAACAATTATCCCACAAATTACACACTACCAACTACATTCATACTTTAGAGTATTATTAGTTTCTCATTTGGACAAATAAAACTAACAAGCG
Source organism: Pharnaceum exiguum (assembly GCA_900322385.1). Classification (NCBI taxonomy): domain Eukaryota; kingdom Viridiplantae; phylum Streptophyta; class Magnoliopsida; order Caryophyllales; family Molluginaceae; genus Pharnaceum; species Pharnaceum exiguum. The sequence continues at coordinate 101,316 of ONZK01001198.1, read as the reverse complement.
TAAGGATAAATTAAATCAACTTTTAACCAAAAAAAAAAAGATCTCGTGCTGTAGCACAGGTTCAAACTAGTATATTATATATTACGTAATACATTATATGTTACGACACAAAAAAGGTTTTCTAAACACTAGAAATCTCGGCTAGACATAGAGCTGCAAACGCTATGTCAACATAATCCATCCTCAACTCCATCCCCATTCCCTTAACTTCTTTACTTGTCAACCTCGAAATCGAAACCAGCTTTCTTGATGTTCTACACAATTTTCTTGCACTCAGCACCTGGAACGTGTTTGTCAACGAGAAATATGCCTTTAAATTAGTGCTTGATGTGAGACTCGAGAATAGATGTTACCTACTTGCGGTGAATTTGATGCATGATAAGTACTCTTCTCCTCGCTCTCTTTTCCATGAAGTGTATTTTTCTTCATTGCAGCAAGAATAAAGGCTGAAATATGGCTAAGGAATTGCTTAGTCTTAGACTTTGACAATGTACTTTCTAGTGAATGAATCTCAAATTTGATAAAACAAAAAAAGGGAAAAGAAGAAGTGGGCACTGGCCAGGACAATTCAGCATAATGCATTTGTTAGTTAGTTGATCTATCAGGAATAATATCTTACAGCTCATCAAGAGAAGTGAACAACCAAAGACACCTGCATTTTTTATCAAACAAAAAACACTTGCATTAATGCTGGCTATGCATGTCAATTTTTTTTTTTTGTAGAACCATCAACCATTCAACCATCGTTGTCAAAAAAAACCCCATTCCACCATGTATGACTGTATGAGGGCATGACCACCTTCGAAGTATGTAAGTTATATAAAGTTATCTAGTATCTTTCGATATGGTATGAACACCATCGAAGTGCAATTGTGCGGACGCTAAAGTATTGAATGAGTATTTCACCGAAATGTTTAGGTGAGAGCTGTGACATTTGAGTCTTTAAGGCTTTAAGCTGTGTTACTAAAATCTGCCGCTCTGCCCGTCGATTTCCCATCCAAGTTCTTTTGCAGCAGTTTAGCTTTTGCCAAGATTTGTTTAACCTTTATTTATGTTTAATTGAATTGAACTCAACTCTGTTTATGTTACCGTACTTGGCAGTTAATTTCGTTACGGAAACGGTTAGACCTAAACAAGCAATTTCGAATCCGACTTATATGGGCCGGTGTCAGTCCAGCCCATTATTTGGAGCTTTGGTCTAAGAATGGGCCACAACTCACAAGTCATATCTCATGACCGTGTGTTTTGTTCACGATTGCGTTCAGTAGCTTGGGTCGGCTAGTTTCTTTCGGTCAATTTTTGTCAGATGTACGAGAATATGAGATGACCAACTTAACAATAAAATCTTCCTTGCAATTTCCTACTCCGTACAATACGAATTTGTTATAATCTCCGAATTCGAGGTCTGCACCTACAGATAGCCACTACGTCCTAAACCATTCTTGTCACAGAAGCCTCAAACCTTATTGCATTACTTATCAATTTATCATCCTATCTTCTCTAAGTGTGCCTATATTAGACTACGGCATCATTGATTCATTGTTATTACGTTGTACGAAATAAGCAATTTGGTACAGAATGCTCGTGCCAAATAGGCAAATAGAGTATTAACGTACAAAATGTGGGAATTTTTTTTGTAAAAGGATTAGATCCTTCCATTTATGTATGCTCAATTTCCCTGTCAAAATGTCATGTACAACTACAACCCCACCAGCAGTCCAGCACATCATAATGCCAAAGATAAAGGTATTAGAATTTCATCGTCTTGAAATATGGACCTTCGATGGGTAAATGATCCAGATGATTGAGCTACATGTGCGTTATTATCAAAGATTTGTTGGTAACACTTCGACCGATCTGAGTTTGTGTCTGCAATACGATTCATACCCCGTATAAATATGTGTAATATACTATACATGACTCAAGCTAATTAAGAGTCCTACTAGATCAGTCCACCTTTGGTATTCCAAATGGTGGTACACGAATTGGTACACCATTGTGGGATACCATAGTCGGACTGCTACACGATAGTTTGACCTTCTCTCACGTGAAAATTAATTGTTCCAAATAATATTTCAACAAGGACTGTATGAGATTTGTAGATATGGTCATATAAGTTTTGTCACAATTTGAAATTGGACTCTTCAGTGGTTGTGTTTTTCTCTCTTCATCTTTTACATTCAATTGCAAATTCAACAATTCAATGTGTATGCTAGTGAGAACTCATAGATTTCTCAATGTAATATTTACTTCGTGTCTCATAAAGTTTTATTTTGATTGTCCGATGACATTGCTATTTAATATTTATGAAGCTTAATTTTTATGTGGCTATATCATTCTTTTAGAGAAATTTCAAGTACACAATTAAACTATGTACAATTTTATACAAAAAAAAAAGCAATTGTAAAGAATGTTCTAGGTCGGAGAAAGAAAGGATAAGAGACTCTTCATATGCCACATATTGGCATCGATTGGATCGAACATAATACGCTACATTTATAATAAGAAATCATAAGAATGCTATTATGAAAATAACACATTTTGCCCACAATCCTTAGATATCTATACATTGCCAATTGGAAAATAAACGTTACTAACTTATCAAAATAAATTTCTCGTTATTATCATTCATCTCATTGGCTAAAATAGAAACATATCTAATCAAACATGCATCTCACGCAAATCACTTCATAGTTCACAACAATTACTAGCTTGCACTATTCTCTGCATTCAAAAATCAAACTCCCGGCGTTTTCATGATAGTAAGGTGTTGTTATATACATTTTTATTATCTGAGGACATTATTATTTAAGAAGTTTAACTTTTACGTGGCATATCATGCGTTTATTTTAGAGAAATTTCTTGCACATAGCTCAACTACCTACAATTTTGTAAAAAAAACAATTGTAAAGGATTTTCTGGGTCAAAAAAAGTAAAGATAAGAAACTCTCTATAATGACATCGGCCGGATCCCGCAGGATACGCTATATTTATAATATGAAATCATACACATACTATTTTAAAAATTCATATTTTTTGCATAATTATCAACTATACTATACTTACCACGTTGCCAATCGGGAAATAAACGTTACAACTACATCAAAATAATTTTCTTGTTATTATCATTCATCTCATTGGCCAAACAAAATACTAGTAATATCCAATCAAACACGCATCTCACGCAAATCATTCTTGGTTCACAACAACCATTACCTTGCACTGTACTCTGTATTCGACAATCAAACTCCTTCGTATCAACCACTTTCGGAAAATCCTAAAAGAGAAAAAAAACGAAATTAATTCTTTTCCTATATCTCCCATAAATTTCCCACATTCAATAAAAATCATGAGCACCAAAGAGATCAACCAAATGCTAAGCCATTGTATTCGATGATTCGAACTCTCATACACTTTTATCTTTAAACTTTTTTTAGTTTTTCTTTATCTTAATTTCTTCCGACTTCCTAGCTTTGAATCTGAAAGGTCCAAGGACAACTGCTAGGCCATGTATTATTATAATGATGACTCTATCCCAACTAGCATATCATGTCAATTCTCTACTATTTATCATTTATTATTAACATAATACATACAACAAGTAGATTTTATCATTTTTGACATTTCCAACTTTTCTAATCCAATTTTATAAAAAAAAGGGTACTACTCGTAACATAAATACGTACACATAAATCATCAGACCCCATCTCACATAACACAAACAAACACGCACACTCACTCATAAAAACTAAACTCGTAAACACAACACAAAGACATCTTTCTTTCTCATTCTCTCCCCTCTGCCTCCTACTAGTACTCCATTCTCTCTCCTCTCAGGACGACTTTCGACCCTCACACAAACAAACACACGCTCGTTACCATACCATAAGAGCTTACCAACAAGGCAACAAACAAACAGCCTTTTGTTGTTCAAGGTATAACATAAATCCTCCCCTGAACTCGTTACTATTTACTACATGTACTTTCTTTTGCTTTCTGGGCACTCTTGTTGTTTGTTTTGTTTTGTCTTTATTTTTTTTGTTTGTTGGTTGGTTGGTTTTTGCTTGCAGGAAACAAACTTAAAAACATAACACAAACAAAACAAAAAAAGGTTACTATTAGTATCAAATACTACAAATTTGGTCTTTCACGATTTCCTCGACGTTTTTAAGCTGCTGCTTGTTATTTGTCTATGTATGTATGTAAATATGTAATTTGTTTGTTTTAGTCAATGCCTTTCTTTCTTTTGTTATCTTTTTACCTGTTTAATATTTATTTGGCTCGTACATAACATAACATTATTATTATTAGCGTTAATGTAAGTCACACCCATGTAGCTATATATCTTTAGTAAAATAGAGCTTAGATCACGTGTTATTTTCTGCACATATTATGCTAGCATTTTTGTGGGTATGTTCGATTTTTATCCTTTCTTGCTGCCTTTGCTTGTTTATGTATGTAACTTTGTTTACTTTGTACATGTATCATGTAAGTCCATTCAAGTTGAATTATATGGTGATAAACTTATTATATTATAAGCTTTTGTTGTATTGTTTTCATTATGTTATTTGTTTTACGTGGTTGGTTGGTTTAGCTGTTCAAATTTGGATCTAAAAAAATGTCGGCTTGTAAAGCTTTTATGTGTTCTGGTTGAATTTGGCATCTGGGTTTCGTTTGAATGTTAGTTTTTGTGTTCAATTGTTGTTTGTTAGAGCAGAAGAGGTTTTCCCCTTGGTGGGTTTTCGTGGAAGAGAGAGAAAGTAATGAGCTTGCTTTTGTTAGGGGATAATATCATACCATTGACTTAAAAGGAAGTTTTTTTTTGGGTGGCATGACCAGATTTAATTGAAGGGCATTAGGGTGTTTGTTTTGTGGAAATCGAGGGGTTTCTTCATTGTCTTTGGTGCCTGAGTTTTGTTGGGCTTGGCAGTTAAAAGATGTTTCAATCTCGGTTTAAGGTTGTAGCTTGCTTAATAGTTGGTTGATTCTTGCTAATGTATCTTCAGATGGTACAACTACCACCCGTTTGGGAGTTAGGAAATATTAGATCAGGGGATGTTTATGTGTAGTAATGCAAACCTTGTTAGGGAGAATGATAGAAGAAAGGATATACCGGATATGAAGACGGAAGCTTGGGTGTGATTTTGGCTTGTTGAGGTTGGGAACTATGGTGTGAGAGGGGGGGGTTCAGACATAGAGCAGATACTTGTGCAGGAATTTCTGTTGCATCTGGTCAGATTGTGATATTTTCGTGTGCCTAGCCAGCCTTCACGGATCAAATGCAGTACTTCAGTTAAGCTTACATTGATTAGCCTAGAACCTGTCTGAGCTATGATTGCACTAGAATTCTGGGTTGGCTTTGCCGTGGTCGGACAAAAGAGCTTATTATTCATCTGACTGCCGTCATCAGGGGATACTTTCAATGTGGTCAGACCGGCCTTTCAGCATATGCTGTAGATATTAGCTTACCATTTAAAGTAGATATCATCACTTTCTTAGCATAAATCACAGCTATTATATCTATCACCTACACAATCAATGCAAGGAGGGGGTTTGATTGACAAATTCAGTGGTCAATGGCCATTTTTGGAACACTAGGGTATCTTGTTCATGTTAGGATTTGTATGTAAGTGGGCTTTTGTCTCTCGCGGGGTTTGGGATGTTCATGTGGTCAGACAAATTTGACATCAATATGTTGGGTGGTTGTTTGATGACTTCGGTGTTCCAGAATACCTCCCAATGGGGAATTGTTGGACTACTCAACCCTGATTCTGCTTCAGCAGTGGCTCATGCTCTGCTAGCCTGCATAATTTGTTTGTCATTCCAGGCTGATCCTATTTCAAATCTTTTGGTCTTTGTCTTGGGGTTTTCCAGTAATTTGATGCAACATGCAATGTATATGAACCCACTTCTCCCTCTTCAACTCCGGATGTAATTTTGCTGAGCTGAAATTTGAGTCTCTTACCAGTTACCATAATTAGGACCATCACAGATTATATTTGTTTAGATGGCGAAGTTAGATTTGTAATGCTCAAATGTGTTAAGGTTGACACGGATCACACAGCCTGTGTCGAGATGGAAATTTTTCCTTGACCTGTTGAAGATGTTCCTCCAAACCCTTCATTCAGAAAAAACCTAATACGAGACTGTATCATATAATGAGATAGGATTTGGTGGAAGGTCACATTTGGTGTCATTAAGGTTTTGTAGTACTCCCTTCATATTTTATGTAAAAACCCAAAAAGTGCACCGTGAAACTATCTCATACATATTTTTTTGTCCTTCAAAAAGTGCTTCTTCTGCATATACTTAATCTTCTTGGCTGTCAGATAACAGTTAATCATAACTTCTTGTTTTTTTTTTTGGCAGATGGAATCAAGTCACCCTGATATGGCTGACCAAAGTTCTCCAGACACTTTTTCTGGTTCTTCTGGCTCACTAGACCCCTCTGACACAGATGATATAATTGGAGAACTGTTGGTTCCTCCGCGAGTTGGTGATGAATATCAAGTGGAAATCCCTCCTTTGTTAAATGAGGCAGAACTTCGTCATTTGAAGAAGAATCCAGCTTATCTTAAAGGCACGGTTTACTCTGCACATCATTTTGCAACAGGACTTAGTGTACCAGTGATGTGGGTCGATGACAATGAAAGTTTGACCAAAGATGCAAATATAAGACCGTACAACAATTCCCATGCAGTTAATATGAACGGGATCATGGAATCCAGGAGCACAACAAATAAAGGGCAACAGCCTGTGAGCAAGGGGCGCAGCCTAGTCCCTGATGTATCCAGCGAGTCCTGGAGCGATTTCGAAGTCGATTGTTTTGTTCTAGGTTTGTATATGTTTGGGAAGAACCTACTTCAAGTGCAGAAATTCATGGACAGCAAAGAAATTGGTCAAATTCTAGCATTTTACTATGGTCGATTTTATGCTTCTACTGGACATCGTAGATGGACTGACTGCAGGAAGATGAGAAACCGGAAATGTTTACTTGGGCACAGATTTTTCACAGGATATAGGCAGCAAGAGCTCTTCTCTCGCTTGTTTCCTTGTCTCTCTGAAGAATCCAAAAACAAACTGTTGGAGGTACTAATCTATTATTTTGTAGTGCCATGAATGTTCAAGTGTATTATAGATTATCATGGACGTCACGTGTGTGTTTCATCAACATGCATGTTTGTAACTTCTTTGAAATTGCTACGGAACTTATTTTGCTGGGGAGGGAAGAACATAAGTTAGATTGAAATACAAAAGGAGTGCCATGGTGATTGGTGAAGTAAGACTGAATGAAAATTTTGTTAAGGTTTCATAGGATAAGACTATAACCAAACTTCGTTTCTCGTGTGCATCACAAACGTCATTGGCTTAATCTAGTCCCTTTTCTTTAAACTTTGTCCATTATTAGCTCAATCAGTCTCATTTACCTTCTAAGCTCTAAAGTTGTGATTCTCTTAATCACTTGAAGAGACTATCATTCACTATGTTTTTATATTGCCTATCCTACAATGCTGTACTGTATCTTTCTATGTTTAGCGATAGTCAAAACAGTTTTGCAGAGTCATGGAAATTATGGTGTTTATTCCTAACATGAACTGTTATCAGGCTTCCAAGGCGTTTGTGGAGGGAAGTACATCACTTTATGATTATGTGTTCTCACTAAAGGCTTTGGTTGGCATCCAAGCACTAGTAAAAGCTGCAGGAATTGGAAAGGGAAAGGAAGATATTACCACTCTGTTTTTGGATAGGAACAGCTCCCGTCCTGAAATACCTTCTGGCAAGGCCTGTTCTTCTCTAACTTGTCCTGAGATAGTGAGCTTTCTAACAGGAGATTATCGCCTTAGCAAAGCTCGGTCAAATGACCTCTTCTGGGAAGCAGTATGGCCCCGTTTGTTAGCAAGAGGATGGCACTCAGAGCAGCCTAGGGGTGATGGTTACACAGGTTCCAAGAATAGCTTAGTTTTTCTTATGCCTGGTATTAAGAAATTTTCGAGGAGAAAACTTTCCAAAGGGGATCACTACTTTGATTCTGTTACTGATGTCTTGGCTAAAGTTTCTCGTGAACCGGAACTCCTTGAGCTTGAGCCTGATGAAACGTCCAGACCAGCAAACACTTCCACAGGAGAAAATGGCTGGGGTTTGGAAGTTATATCACATGAGTATCGAGATGCTTCTGACAATGAACGTCATTGTTATCTCAAGCCTCGTGTTTGTTCTTCAGGGCTTCAGTCAGGTCTGATGGTGTTCACTGTAGTAGATACCAGCTTGGCCAATGAAGGTAATCCATTTAAAGTGCGAGAAGTGAGAAGTTTGCCAATTGAAGCTAGAAGATCATCCGACGAAACCGACTCTGAGAGTGATACTGATTTTCTGCCAAATGGTGCTGTAACATCAACCTCTTCTGCCCATGCAAAGGTATCAGCATTGAGTGAGAATGACTTGAACCCTCAGCAAATGCTCGTCAATGTCCATGTAGCAGCTGCAAATGAATCAAGATCTATCGAACATCAATTTGACCGTCGTGTGAAAGCCAACCAATCAGCTTGCTCAGATCCAACTGTGAAACGGCGAAGACATCCTGTTGATCCTAATATGACATGTGTCTTGAGCTTACCGGCTAGAGGTGTTAATGTCAAAATCAGATCAAGAAAGAAAGCTCCTCCTCCTATGGTGAGCCAGTCTCTCACTGATGTTGATGTAGTATCACCTGACTTTTCAGTTACAGGTATCTCACATGAGGTTAATCCCAAGGGAAATTCAAATGGGAACAGAGTCCTTACTGATGCTCTTCAATCAAATGAAAAAATGGCTGAGTCTAAGAAAGATATTGATCTGAACATACCTCAGATTCCAACTGAGCTAGAGAGCAATGAGACAGCAAGGGTAGGAGAGACGGAAATTAACTCCATGGAGGTTGAAACACCAAAACTAGAGATGGATGAGGGGAAACATAATACAAATCAATGTTTTGATGATGAGAAACCAATTTTTTCTGATGTTTCTGTTGTTAGCTCTTCAATTGTGGGGCCCTCAGTAGAGGATGGAGGGATCGATGTTAAGAAACCAGATCATTCTGATATTATGACGTCTCTAGAGAAGGCTTCAGTTGTGGGACCATTTATCAAGGATGGAGGGACCAATGTTGAGATACCAAAGAATTCTGATGTGCAGGAGTCTGTAGTCAGCTCGACGGAGGTGAGATCCTCCAACAAGGATGAAGAGATGCATTTGGATGCTGAGAAACCAAATGTTAAGGAGTCAGCCGAGAGCTCTACTGCTGTGAGGCCCGTGAATAGAAATGAAGGGGTTGACCAACAGCCACGGCGTCAAAGTACTAGGAACAGACCACTTACAACAAAAGCCCTTGAAGCCCTTGAATTTGGGTTCATGCACCCAGTTAGGCAATACAAAAAGCGAACTGCTTCCGCCATGCAGGAACCAAAGCCAAAGCGTCCTCGTCAGACAAGCAACAAAAGCTCCATGTTCCCAGATGCGTCTTTTGAGGAGAAAGAAGCTTGTAATGGAAGGATTGATACTCTGGCAAATCCTGTCCCTAGTGCCTGTATCCCTGAAGTGCCTTAGATGGAGGTCTAGTTTATTTTTGATCTTCCCGAGAGAATTCGTATGTGAATATCCAACCACTGCCTTTCGGTTTACTTCATTTGCTTCATCTTATCTGGGCAATTGAAGCTACCCCAGTGGGGGGGTGGGGTAAACCTTCATTACCGACCTCATCCAAGCGTTCATTGCAGACTAGCAGCCTGTCTCAAGGCCTTGGTTTGAACATTGCTGATACTGTATATACAGCATATATAGCAAAAAAAAGCTATTAGGCTAAAAGTAGAGCAGACAGTTCTCATAGAATTGGAAACAGGAAATCTTGAAAAGAACACAGTAAACTTGGTATCAAGGTGAAGTAGTTAGTAGAGAAAGTGTCGAAGTTCATTTGTTTTACAGTCTATAGGGCAGAAGTTGTCCATGTCTTCTCGTCATTTAAGTCCCTCCGTTTATAAAGGAAGGATAAAACCTCAGGCTCGGACAGTTGGTTAAAAGTGTAGCTACTATTAAGTTAGAAAGTTTTGTATTTTTTGTCTTCGTTTGATATATTAAGTTGAAATTCTTATGAGTTCGCCATTGCATTGTTCATTTGTTTCTGATTTGTAATTTGTGCGTAGTTTGAGTTCCTAGAACTTTTTTTGTTTATATATGCATCATGTTAAGCCTTGTTCGTCTCATAACTTATTGGCAGTTATCAATAATATTAAGCTCATCTTAACTTTTACAAATAAACTGTGTTCGTTTTGTCAGCTTACGGAGACACTAAGCTGGATAAACTCAAATAATCTCATATCCATAAGCTTTATATATTCCAATATTACCCCTACTGAAAATATTATCCTTTATAATTAACAATCATAATTGTCCTTTTATGTCCTTTTACATTAATCAGCTTCAACTACTTCATCCAAACACCCTAATTAGGTTAAATTTTAACTAGGTTTGCCGAACAAACTTTAAGTGTCATTGCTTGCTATAGCTCTTTCTTACTCTGTCAAAGAAAAGAACAGCAAAAAAACTTATTTCTTAAAGGTAACACAAAAAATTGTGTGAACCCGTTTCATATATGAGACTGGGTAATAATGAACCCTCGACTAAACAATAACGACCCCTTGACTACACAATAATGACCCATCGGCTACACAATAATGACCCCTCTTATCTAGTCTCATGTATAGAACGGGTTTACACAAATTTTTCTATAAAGGTAAATACACACTTGGGCCAAGAATGACTTTTTATTTTTGTCGGTCCTTACTGAAATAAAAGAAAAAAATCACCATAGCACTTTTAAAAAAATAAAAGAAAAAATCACTGAGTAAGGAGTATTAGTTTTTAGTGCCCTCTAGTTTATTTTTATTTCATTACCAATAAAAGAAAAAATTGTTGAAACACTCGTTATAATATATCCCAATCATTGTAAGAACACTCTATTATGTTCGTTATTGTTGGGAAACTCCTAAATAGTAAAAAGTGTTATTTAGACACTCCAAAAGTGGTGATTAGAAGCTCATGCAAGCAACATATTTTTACAGCTACAAAGATGTCTAGTGAAAATAAGAATGATGATGTATCATCCTCTTTACTTTCATAGTTCTACTTCATAAAAGTGAGATGTACATATACCCTTTGGCATTACAAGTTAGGTCATGCTTTATTTTTTAGAAACTGAAATTACTCTAATATCAATAGAACTTTTGATGTGTCTTACTTGTCCAATGACAAAGTTACCTTATCATTCAAGCAATTCTGAATCTCAGCATTGTTTGTTTGATTTGTTGCATATTAACATTTGGGGACCTTATAGAATTTGTACTCACAAATCTTTATCTTGTTGATGATATTTCACAAATCTTTTTCTTGTTGATGATATTTCAAGAGTAACTTGTACTTATTGTAAAACAGATCATAAGCATTTGATATCATTCCGTCTTTTCTTCACTTTGTTCAAAATTAGTTTCATGTCCCAACAAAAACAATAAGATCTAATTAATGCTCTTGAATTTGACAGTGATCCTTCTAAAAAGTTCTTTTCTGATAATGGATGACACATCCGGTCTTATTTGGGTAATTAGCAGATAGCAAAAGTAGATAGCAGATTGGTGATTGATGTGAGAGAGAAAATGACAAAATAAGAAAAGAGCAGATTCAATAACAGATTGATTTGAGACATAAAAAGACGAGATATGCTAAAAAAGAGCAGATAGCAGATTTGCAAACAGGGTCATCAAACAACTTATGTGAAAAGATCACGACAAAATGGAAGAGTGAAAAGAAAGGATCAACATTTTTTAATGTGTCTAGAGATTTAAGATTTTCGCCTTAATTGCCGTTATCATTTTGTGGAGTTTGTGTTTAGCTACTCTATTCCTCACCCTTACCCCGACCTCTACCTTATAAAATCATCCATACATTCACTCCCGTTTTCCCCACACCAATACACCATCATGACGAGAAAAAAAAAGTCTAACACAGTCAAAAAACTTTTGGGAACAAATATTTTTAGCTTAACAGAATAACAAGGTATTTTGGTTAAATAGTAATTTCTCTGTAGCTTGTCAATAAGTTTTAGGTTAACATGGTAATAAGAATGTTCACAATTTTGGCAAAAAAAAATTCGTCAAAAGGAACCTTCATTTTGAGACACCAAGAGTGTATAATTATGATACTAATATATATTTTAAGATCTATTTACGCAATTCAAATTTGACAGAAATTGTGCTTAATAATATTTGTTTATTTTGGGTTTCTGGTGAAAAGAAAAAAACTACATTTCTTGGTCGATTTGAAAGTTGGACTTTTATACACCGTCGATAGGACTGATCCAACGGCTCACATGTCTTTTTAAAAATCACACAGACTCATATTCTCACATCACCTCACCTCACTTCACCCCAACCAAAAGCGTCACACGGATCGCTATCTTCGGTTACTCAAATATTTGTACACCGTAGGTAGTCCATGATCGAAAAACTCACATGTCTAGGAAAAATCACACGGATTCACCCTCACCTCACCCCACCCCACCCCAAAGCGTCACACGGATCGCCATATTCAGTTAATCAAATATTTGTACATCATAGAATGTGCATAATTTTGGTTAATTAGTAATTTCTCTGTAGCTTGTCAATAGTTTTAGCTTAACAGGGTAGTTAGAGTGTTCACAATTTTGGCAAAAAAAAATTCGTCAAAAAGGACCTTTATTTTAAGACAGTGGGAGTATATAATTATGATATATAATATTTTAAAGATCTATTTACTAATTTTGTGTTAAAAAAATTAGTATTGTAGTTCAAAATAGTCGTCGTTCTTATTTTTGTAGACAATCTGATTATGAGTTTGTCATACTTTGATTAGTCTCCTAAAAAACAAGATAAAAAAATTGGTAGACACATCGACTAGATAAGGTTAATTAACTCACCAAAAGCAATAATAAAATGGAATCATTTGACCATATAATTTTGAAATTGCATTACTATTTAACCAACTAAAAGTATGAGAGTATATATATCTTAAGATGACTTTGTTAGAAAAATTGCTATTTTTGAAACAATTAATATTTTCACAAATGAATTTTGTTACCTTTGATAAGAATGTCTTGTAATATTTCGTTAAATGAAAGGAATTCTAAGAAATATTTAATAATATATATCAAATATTTGAACTATCATTGTCATCACATAATGATTGAGATGTCTAAAGTGTCTAAACTTTACCACTCAATTATACTTATTTACACCAAAAACACAAACCCTTATATTGTAACTAAAATTTCTATTTGTATGACAATATGAATATCATCCCTTGTCTTAATAAATTTATCCTCTATTTTTATCAAAGGGAATCTATTCCCGCATTACGCCAATCTCACTATACAATACTCTTTTCACCAATTTTTCATAGAATACCCTTGTACTAAAAAGTATACCAACAACGCAGAAACAACAAAAAAGTAAAGTAAAAATTATCGGACCCTTACGGCTCACACATAGAGACGTTAGTACAACACCATAACTTCATGATTTGTTATCTTTTGACAATATTATTATGTTGTATGATTGATCTAGGCCTTCACTATGTGTTTGTGCCACTGGTTACCCACATTCTATTGTTTGTCATCTGTGTCTAGCAAACTTAGTACCATCGTTCCAACCATCGTGAGCCCAGAGAGGTACCATTCCTACCGTTGATGGCCAGTTTCTACCACGACCACATCCAACAATTCGTAATTTCCGGCCACTTTGTTCCAGTTTTTTCTTTTTATTTTTACTTTTGTAGTTTTTATTGATTCTTTAATCAGATGACTAATTTGTAACTCTCTCTTTTTTTTCTGGCATGTCGTGTATATTCGCTTAGAAAATTCATAGGAGATAATCTGGAGAGTTTAGAGGGAGAATGTGGTTTTTTTGAGGGGAATTAATAAGTATAAAATGGTCCAAATACGTATTACAAGAGAGATTTACATACATAGTATGATAGTAATAACAATCTTCGTTACCAAATTGGGAAAAACATTTGAGAACATAGAGAGATTTAATGCATACATCTTGATCCGAGCACCTCAAGAGAGATTTACACTCGTTTGTTGTTTGTATTTGAGAACATAGATTATTTTTTTTGAGGGTGAGAACATAGTTTATTTAGGATTATACAAGTCTACTAAAAAAATCAGTAAGTCTTTGGTACACCGGGTGTACCGGTACATCATATGGATTTATAAGTAATTACAAAGGAACTGACTAATGACACGGGGTATGGCTAATGATATATGTAGAAATACTAGTTCTAAATTTATAAGGTGTACCCGTACACCGGGTGTATCTAAGAATCGGAGAATCTACATTACCTGAGCGGGAAACATAAAATTCCAAAATCCAAATTCACATTTACCCGCGCTTTAAATATTAACAATAAATCCTAATAATAATATCTCCTTCCCGAACTTAACTTCATCTTTCCACTTTTTCATTTCACCATCTTTCATCTCAGGTACAACCCCCACCCCTCTCTCTCTCTTCCTTTTATTTAATTTCCCTTTTCTTTTTCTTGGACACACTATTTTGTTGTATGAATTGGGGGTTTCAAATTACAAGAATCAATTAATGGGCATTTGTTAAAGTGGAAATAATTTGTGGGTATTTAATTTTTTTAATAATATAATGTGAGTTTTCATAGTGGTTGGTTTATAATTTCATGCTAACTGTTTGATAAAATGTGTGAATGACAGGTGAAGGTGAAAAATAATGGAGGCTACTGAGATATACGGAAGAAGGGCAAGCCAGTTAGTCAAAGAGCTTGCGTCTGCTGAACCTGGGCAGCTTACTAGATTCAATGTGAGCTTTCCTTCACTTTCATTATGTATCTGATTCTCATGTTTTTTTAGGAGTGTTTTTTTTTAAATGTGAACTTATCATGGATTTTATGTGCTTCTATGAGTGGGTTTTGTGCTTTGTGTATATTTATTCGTTTATTGGTTGGATTTATGTGTTCCTTACTGTGAAACATAGTTGTGGTATTCGTTTTCTATAGCGGTGCCGGTTAGGATTTCTACTTGGCAGACCCAAGTGCCATCAAAATGTTACATTTGGAAGTATATATTGCGGGATCCATGTAATATTGTAATGGTGTTATCCTGAAGGTCATCCGGTGTTCAGGCTTGACTTGAGTGCCCCAGATCAGTTTTGTTGATAGTAGAAGAGACTGTTCGGGATAAAGATATGTTTTTTTTTT
>ONZK01001198.1:67601-85599 GCA_900322385.1 Pharnaceum exiguum | reverse complement strand
GGGGGGGTAATTTTTTCTTTTATCTCAAAATTAGGGTTTAATTAATTTTGTTCCAGAAGATGTCGTGTGCCCATAGGAGTACAGGACTCAGAGATACACAGATAAGCTAGTGTTTCTCACAGCTAACCCTTGTCAACAGCTTAGTATTGCTTGAAGGGCCATGTCTCACTAGTCTTGTTTATTATTTTTGCTTGATTTCGTGGTTTCTTTATTGATATTTTTGATTCCGGCATGTATGATGTGAATCTTTCCACTACTCGCGAAATTTGGGGTATGGTAGAATACATGTTGATCTCCGTAGGACACATCCTAAAATTTGTGGTTGTTCAAGATGCTGTAATCATTTACATCATTACTCTTTAGTTTTGAAGCTTTTCCTCGCATGAATAATGTGGATATTTATCGTTTGTCTCATATCGTGTTTGCTATTATCTTGGACTAGGCCAAGTGGCATAACTTATATCCTGTGGCAATCGGTTCTAGGAATCATTGTTCTATATAGGATGAATACTCTCTTGACACATGTATATTCATTCCCTGTGTAAACAATTTTACTTTGTACTATATTTTCCACCTTATATGGCTGTGTGAATTTGAATATTTGAATGCCATGTGTTTTTCCTTTGTATTTGACCCTTGATTCCCATGTCCACCAGGATGACCTGTTTAACCAAGTTATTAAAGAGTGCAACGCTCATTACAGTCAGTTCTATGAACTAACCAGGTAATTTCTGGATCTTAATGTGCCTCTATTTAGCAAATAACAAAACAATTGCTGCCAGTCTTCCTTTTTTTGTTCAGGTTTGGTTGTCTCATAACAAACTGGGTTCTTGTTGTTGTTGATCACATGATACACTGACTTCCATGTCTGGAACTTATCTAATCATGCTCCCTCCTCCCCCCTTTTCTTCCTCCCATGGACAAGCCTCTCCCTTTCGTGACTCAACTTTCCCTACATGCATCATGAAGCCAGTCAGACACTGCTGTTTTAATTTTCAGGAGACATTGAACTCTGTTGTCCAACTCCAACCAGCTGACCAATATGACAGTAAATTGAATATCCTTAATCGATGTACCAATCACAGTCCTGGTTCACTAAGTTTTCTTTCATGTCTCACCTCCTTCCCAGCCCCTACACGCGCGCACAAACGCTTGCACACACACACATACACAAGAAATAAGCCAATTCGTTTGAGGCCTCAAGATCTTCGTCCAATAGCAAATGCAAATATGTTAAGTTATGTCACGCTATTGTATACTTCCTGTTAAGCCAAAACTGAACATGTTACATGGTAAATTGTTTGGCAGGAAAATGCAAGAAGAAGGTTTGGATGTCCAATCAGCAAGAAACGCTGACCACTTTGGAATGCTTATCCACCATCTCTCTTTGTTACGCAACAAACGTTGCTTAATGGCGTATGCGTAAGCATCTTAACTTCTATAATCCCGCAGCCCAATCTTCTTGCTTATATCTCCTGCACTGTCAATGTCTTTTTAGCCATCTTCTCACACATATTTTTCTGGAACAATGCAGGTATAATCGAGCTGAAATCATACAGAGCTTAAGCTGGAAGGTTGGGCGTCTGCTTCCAGAAGAAATTGAGCAGAAGTTGAGCGACTCTGAAAAACGATATTTCAAGAGTCATTCTTCAGCTTTACAATCTTACATGAGGGACATGGACGGCCTTGATCTTTCAGTGGTATGTTTCCCTCATTCTTGTTTAACCAATTTATTTCCAGGCCGTGTCTTGTTTAACCAAGAGAGTAGTGGTTAAAAGTTGTTTTGGTGTTTTGTAGGATATGGTGCCGCCTAAAGATCCATACATAAAAGTAAGAGTGCTTGATGATATTGGAGTGACAGTGATGGGAGATCGGGATACTAACCTTGCCCGCCACTCAATCCACTTCCTCAAACGAACAGATGCTGAACATTACATGTTCCAAGTAGGTTTCCATTGTGAAGTTAACTATCGTTATGGTGTATCATGCTAGTTTTATTAAATCTCTTTTTATTCTTGCAGGGCATGATGGAAGAACTTGTAGGATAATGTGAAATTTATGTCTGTTGTCCTCTCTGTCAGCTGAAGTTCTGCTTTTATATTGGTGGAATCTCTCCCGCTGTTGTTGGATGAACCATTTATTTTTAACGTGAAGGCAAAGGTAGACAAAGAGCTGCTTTCAGGGATGCCAAACAGAGGTATCTCTTTGATGGCTGTTAAAGAAGAGTTGTGAACTAGACGGATCAGAGTAGTGCAATCTCTTATATACAGTAAACAGATGATTGTGCTTGTGGAGCTGATTGGAGTACATCGATGACAACAAAGAAAGAGCTGTAGAAAGAGCCCTGACAACAATAAACGCCATTTCGGCAGTTCAATATGTATTCACAACTACTTACCTGAACCACATAGTTACGCCAGAAGCATGAACTTCATGGGCTCTGGCAATAATTTGGTCAGAAAGAGATCAGAAGACAAGCTATGGCCAAACCATAGAAAAACAATGCTTAGATAATTTTTTGAGGTTCCTTCCGAAGTTATATTATTTGTAGAGTTTTACTTACATCTGGTTATGTGTTGTTTTTTTTCCTCTCTTTTGAATTTACAGTGCCTCGTTGTCTTGTCAACTTTAAAGGAAGGAATTTCTTTCTTTCTTTTTGAAAGAAGGAATTCAATGGAATGGATTACGGTTCGGTTACATGAACTACCACTTGTTTTCCGCACCTTGAGGATGTAAGATCAATATCATACAAAATCTATCCTCCCCTCTTGAGAGACAGGGCCGGGGGGAAGAATGTCAGACTCAGGATACACAACTGCGGTTACCAAAAAAAAAATACAAGCCCCCAGCAGGCAGTTTGCTGGCAGCTACCTTTCAATGTTGGCTACTGCACTACTGCTACTCTGCTAGGCATAGTGTCAGCTTCAGAGGTAGCAATTGGTGCTGATTTTGCAGGAATCACAAGTTTGTTTTACTGGGTACTCGTCAAAGCCTCAAGTTAGATGTGCTTTACCAAATAGAAAGTACAGGCGCTGCACTGAACCAAATGAAGGATTTGGTTTCATTTTACTAAAAAAAAAAAACTCATCAAAAAATAAAACTACCAAAGGGTAAAATGGAGACGCATCTTTCCCTATTTAACAACCGATTTTGTCTCATGGCTTGCGAACCAGAGTTCGTACACCCTGCAGCAATGCAGCATGGCTTGCGGACCAAAGTTCGTACACCCTGCAGCAATGCAGCATGGCTTGCAGACCTACCATTTTTCTCTAGAATATCGAGTTGCAACTAGAGAGGTCACTTGATCTTCCTCACTCTATTTCCTTAGGTGAAGAACGAATCATCAGCATCAGTATCACTGGCTCAACTGGTGAACATGAAGTTAGAGTCAAAACCAGTTTCACTTGCTTTCAGGCAACTTCAAACATTCTGCTGCTCAAACTACGAAGTGAATGACATGATCACATGAAATGGTGGTAGTAACTAGTAAGAGAAGTAATAGCACGACCGTAGTGCCAAACCAACACTTGTTTGGCAGGAACCTGAGAATATAAAAGTATTGTTCTTGCATTCATATGATGTCCAACACGAAAGGTGCTAAACATCTCATAGGTATAACAATCATATTAAACACAAAAATAAAATTCCAAATTCAAAGTACAAAGATCTCATCCGTGAAGGGTGCAAACCGAATCAAAAGATAAGTAAAAGCGTCATCATAATGAATAAAACGCAAGCCGAAATCATTCCATGCATAAATCATCAGTATGCTGGTGGGCAAGAGTGAAAAAGGGTGATATTGTAGAAAATGACAGCATTCCCTGCCTGACCATCAAAGGAATAGGTAGAGAGTAAGGCATAACCACGGCACATCCGGAAAAGGCCTGTTCCACCTGCAACAGCCACCTCTCTATTTACTGCTTGCGCAGCTGGGTTATTGCCTACTAAGGTGACAGAGCTCCCATTGTATTTGCCGGTCTTGAAAGTGAAGCTCATGTCCATGATCAGGCTAGGTTCTTCTCGTCCATTGTACCCCCAAAGGCCCTGGCCTCGACCCACGACTTCAGAGTCTTGCCCGGGACCTGTAGTAAGGGGATCATCCGACATCACAAGCAAGCCAAAGCCAAAAGGGGATGTGCTTGTATTGCTGATTCAGCTATTTTGAGGGCAGATTGATATGGACCAGGGCTCATGATGTCATGCAAGTAAAATTGCAGAACAGTTTGGCATTGATTGCCATAGGGAGCATTTGATGTGGTGGCCCATGGTGCATTGCTCCCTATCGCACTTGTGTATGCCATAAAGGCAACCAAAGCCACTAGTTGCACATTAAGTTTTAGGTGCACCATGCTGCTTGCTGCTAATAAGTACGTCTTGTTTGAGTGTTTATGTGCAAGAAAATTAGAAATGGGTTTTGGTGTGCTTTATAATCTTCGACATCTGAAGGATTTTATACTACAACCGTTTTGGCTTGTTCAACCTTAAATAATTTTTGTTTGTCTTAGACTAAGTTCTTAGTACTAACATGCTAGCACGCTAGTAATAAGTTCATTTGAAGTAGCTGTAATTAACGTTTAGCACTAACTGAATATGTAATTTAGTACAGTGGTGGCTGAGCAATATAGTAATGGTTAGCACTATCTAAAAGAAACACTAATATGCATGTTCTGATAATATTTCTGGCATTTGTGTCTATATATCCTATGCGTTGACAAAGGAGTGAGGGAAGCAACTAACAATGAGTTGCGTTCTAACAAGTCTGGCGAATACACTATCAAAAGCGGATATTCTTGGCTTCATACCCCTGTTGAAAAATTCAAGAATATGAAAATTGTTTGGGGTCCTTTCCTTGTGCCCAAGTCTTGTTTAATTGGCTGGTTGCCAATGTTGGAAAGATTATCTTCACAGGACAGACTAGTAGAAATCGGAATCAACATTGATCACTCTTAATGTGTGTTATGGGGGGATGAATTAGAAACTGTTCAACATATATTTTTTAGCTGTGAATTTTCGAAACAAGTACTGATGTTCAATTCATAGCAGACTGGTGTAAATTAAATGGCCAAAATGAGGGGATGCGACTTTATTCATGTTGAGTGAGCATATTTAGAAGTGCAAGGGTAAGGCGAGACCTAGAAGTATTTTTGCTCCTGCGGTGTTAATGGAGACCTATCTAATCTGGCTTGAGTATCAGAGGGTATAGTATTTGGATAGATCATGAAATGCATCCAGATCAAATTTTTGCTTTCGTACAGTTTAGTATACGTACTGGAATTGATTGGATATGTAAGAATGTGAATGCTAAGAATCACCCACTTCATTATTTGATGTAAATGTTTTAGTTTTATTGGAGGCAGAATGTAGAAAGGGACCCTTCCTAGAAGGTGGTCTTTCTACATTCGAATTTTGTCTCGGCTAGGTGTAGAAATTTGTTGGTGGTAATAGGTTAATAAAAATGAAGAAAATATCATTCAGTTCCACTAAACCAAGCAGGATTAACCCCGAAAGAAGCAAGTTACAAGTTATTACGGAGTATCATAAAAAATTCTCCAATTCTTGTGTACACTGTGTTTTTTTCCAAAGCATTTTAACATACGTCAGTAGTCACCTTTTTAATGTTATTAGTCAGTTCTTGGATTAGTAGTCAAAAATTCACCCGCTATACGTATACACCCGGTGTACCAAAGGCTTACCGTAAAAAAATTGCCTTCAAATTAAAGAGCTTCCTGACCAAGCAGGATTGGAGGAAGGATGTATCATACAGTCTGACCTCATCAGCACAGGAGACTTTCTGACCGTAGTAATGAGATGGCTGCCTAGCTAGCAATTCAAAAAAAAAAACAACCCTTGATGTGCCATAATCACCTGAAGGCTGAAGCTGATGTATAATATTATGGCCTAAGGCTATCACAGTTTCCCAATGAATTTACAAGTTTTCAATTGAGAACCAAGTGTGGCCTTAGAAGAGCGCCATGGTATCTGTTAGGAAAAACATATTATCCTATGTTACTCTGATCTAGTGATCTTCAGGATGTTTAAAAATGCCCCTTCATCTTCAATGTTGTTATACGGAGTAACTTTTAAGTGGCTCTTTGGATTCGAGCGCAGTTACTTTTCACAAAATTGAAGCATTTTGAGGGGCCAAAAGAGTTATGCTGCGAAAGTGTCAAAGTCAGACCTTAAAAGGATTCACTGAAAAAAATAAATCCACTATTGTGACCTGCCAAATCACATTGGATAGACCCTCGTTTATGTGTCACAAGTTACAACATGGCTGTCTGTTTTTTTTTGGCAACAGAACATGGCTGTCTGTTGTGCTAATACTGGACGGTTATATCACTAAATTTCCAAGCTCCTCTATCAGTATGGCATGAAATGAAAGAAGACTGGTAACTCCCAATTCTTGCTTCCTAAAAAAAAAACTCCCAATTTGATCACTTCATATGGTAAAATTGAAATCCCTTGCCATCATTGATTTTTTTTTTCAATTGCCCACTTGACAAATACATGGATGATGAGATAAAATCATAGTTATAAAACCGTACAACGCAACTTGTGTCAAAAGGGAAAAAAACGTCAACTTACACAGGAGAAAAGAAAAAGGAAGTCAAGTATGGTGTATGAGTAACAGTCTAATGATCTAATCTGCAAGCATAAGGGAATGGGCAGAGGAAACCGGTAAAAAGAAAATAGAACGTTCACATATGATGTACATGAATTATCAAAACTCTGCACTGAAAAAGAAGTCAGCAGGAACATAATGAAGCGTTTATTTTCCGAGCTATATGAAGGCAAGAATGTAAGCAACTTCAGAAAGAGTAAATTCGAAATATAATGAAAATGTTATTGGAGTTGCATTAACACATCAACGCACTGAAAAAAAAAAAGCCAAGAACTGGCCATACCCAAGATTCAGCTAACGAATAAATTTTCAGAATTGCACCAAAACCTGACTAAGCTAAGCTACGCTTTTCATATAAAATAGAAAAATTAGTCAAAGAATCTATAAATCCCATCCCTTCACCAATCGCTTCCTCTTCCACGACAAGGACAGATGCCAATTGCCAACCCATATGGGTGGGCAGCGAATCAAGATTGCTTGAGTTCTGAACCAAAGCGCAGTTGAAGCATATTGGTCATCTTAGTATCATTGTAATATCACAACAATACTGTCAACTCAGAAAATAAACATGCCCCTTCTATTATATGGCAGCTACTAAATCTATTCTGAAGAATGTATAACAACTAGTGATTACAAATCTTAGCGTGTAAAGAACAGTTAATCCAGTCTCTCTATTTGTGCTAGGCTAACAAGAATCGCCGCAGAGAGTTCCTCAGAGAGACCCAATCTTTCCATGCAGTATAGGGAAATGTTTTCCCCTCGGCAGTTGAGCATATTCGAAAGCTGCATTCCTAAAAAAGATAAAGCTGACAGTAGTGGCAGTTGATAGCATGTGTGGTGATACAGCCAAATACTTCTGGTTGCTGAAACCATAAGTAAATTGAGCGGTGGCATATGAGGGTTTGATTAAGATAAGCAGACCTGACAATAACATTGCTTTTGCTGAATATGCGGGATGAATGATGTTCCTCTGTTTAGTGTACGAGTATGCTTTCGAATTGAATGCTATTTAACAGATTTGGATAGACTTCAATCAAATGCAATGGTGGTTTCTAAGAAACGCACGGCACTGAATTAGAAAATAAATAAACTGAAAATTGGGTTAGAATGGCAAAGAGATTTGGAAAACGGAGCTTCAGTCACGATAGGCTAGCGAGTAGGGATGTTGCCATGTTGGCAATGAAATTGAAGTAGAGTGCCTGTTGCAAAAATGCTGTGAAGAAAAATATCTTACTGAGATGACCAGCTGCAAAGAGAAAATGTTTCCATGCAAAAAAAAAAGGAAAACAAAATACATTCACTGGTGGAAAGCTTTCACCAAACGAGAGCCACGAAGTATGGATCAGACGTTATCTTCCACATATACTTCATACTTGGGCTGATAGCATCCAGTAGGAGAGAATTCACAAAGGCTTTGATACAATTTGTGATTTATCAATTTTGCCAAGGTCAACCAATTCCTTTTCACAAATATCAAGGTCTAAATGCAATGAATCAACACCTGCCATTGCCAAACCACACCTTCCTCGCATCAAAAATGACCAGCATTCACAGAATATATGTTACACAATCCTCTAATAACGGGAAAGACAACGACACTTCATACACAAAATCTCCAGCTGAACAATTCGCACCACTAGCATCAGCATTTCAGCGCAGGCTCCTACTAGGCGTCGGGTCAGCCTTAACAGTAGCTCTCGGTGCCAACTTTGCAGGAGTAACTAGTTTCCTCCTTGGACTTTCACCAGAAACTGGCCGGACCCTCAAGTTGGATGTTCTTTACTCGATACAAGGATACAATCGCTGCATTGAACCCAATGAAGGATTTGGTCAGTAAGTCACTTTCATTTAGCGTATTCAATGCATGGCTAGAGGTGAAATCCCGTCAAAGATGCCTTTCGTCTTTCCCTACCAAACTGCTTAAAGTGCTTGTTTTGTGGACACAACAGAGTTCATATACCCTGCAGCATGGGTTGCAGACCAAACAATGTTTTATCGAGCAGCTGAAAAAGCAGAACGGGAGAGAGCACTTGATCCCCCTCCAGTTAATTCTATTTCACGACAAAAAAGAAATACGAACGAGCCAGTGATCGCCTTTGGTCCTCCAGGCTCAACTGGTGAACTCAATGTCAGTGTCATTGTGTCAACAGTTTCACTTGATTTCAGGTGATCTTAACCTTTGAACTTCATGTTTCACTAAATTGTGCATATACCATGAGATAAAGATTTTGACAAAAAAAGAAGGAGAAGTAGCCAGAGAAGCAATAGCGCTAACTCGGTGCCAAACCAACACCCAGTTAATCATGCCCATAGATTTCAACCCAATGCAATGCCTCCAGGGCCGAGGCCAGTTTCGTGTTGCGGGGAGAAGGGGGAGGGGGGAAATGCTAAATCCATCTATGAACTCCACATACTACATAGCCTCACCGGCTCACCGCTATGCCTCTCACAAAATCACCCAGCTAATTAGAGAGATTTGTTCAAACTATACTCATCATCATCAAAAACACTCCAGTGTCTAAACGTTATTATAGATATATATCTTCTCCAAAAACTTAATATCAGCTATTTATTTGAATGTCTTGATATATGTCAGGGAAAGCTAGCATACGAACCCCAACAAAGGGGGAAACAACAATAAGAAGAAAGAACAAATTTTGTTCCAACATGGGACCAAGAGAGACTGATGTAGGATTGTAGTCAATTAAACTCAAACAAAACCCTAGACAGTAGCCTGCCACAAAGCCTAAAAAAACAAATACCATATTGCAGCTATAATGGATTGTCACTCAAATCATAACCATTACCCCATTGCAACAGGAAGGCCTGCCCCAACCAGGTTTGGTGTGTGTGTGTGTGTGTGTGTGTGTGTGTGTCAAATGTTCCCTGCCTTACTTAAGCGAAAAAAATGAGACTTGCAACAAGTACCAATGAAATGGGCTTAGCTTTGTTGCTTATAATTTATAAACAAGCTATTTCAATATGATCCATGATCATGCAACAACAACCCAGTGGCATCCCTATTCCATGGGGTGTTTGGGGGGTCTAGATGTAAGAAGTACCAGAAGTTTTTCCAGCCATTTTTATTTAGTCCATAATTCACCCGAGGCTGAAAGATAGAAAAAAATACTTTTATTTTCAGACCTATACAGCTACTCCAATCCATTCACAACTTTTCTTGAGAATCATATGCCACAAGCCTCAAGGATGTTTCTCAAAGAACCCTTGTGAACCATAATCACATTTTACATTTGACAGCCATCGTGAAATCAACCTATATCTAAATTTTCAAGCTCCAATCTTCAGAGTGCTGGATTTCATATCATCTGTAAACAGATAAAACCTTGGAGCATGTGAACAATCCAACGGTAATGAGTGACTCTATGGGTTTATGCATACATTTGTTTACAGGATTGAAGCATTTGGAGGACCAAAAGAGGTAGGAGAAGCTGTAATCAGAAGTATTACAGGCTCCAGCCGCCGTCCAGATGTGAAGGCTATGCTGCTAAAATCAGACCTCAGAAGGGATCCACAGAGAAAAATCAACTATTACAAGCTGGAGTTTAGGGTGGATAGCCCCTCATTTCACCGTCATAACGTGGCTGTCTGTTGTGCCAAAAATGGACGGCTATATACACTGAATGCCCAAGCTCCTGAGTCAGTATGGCACGAAGTGAAAGAAGACTTCCAGAGGATTGCCAATTCTTTCAACCTCACTTCATAATCAAAATATAATGTGAAGGTTAAGCACCTTCCCACCAGCTTCTTTACTAACCCATCAATACACGAGCATATTTGCCTGATTTGCTTGACATGTTTATTTTTAATACAAACGAAGCCCGTTGGAAAAAGTACTGGACTAAAAGAAGAAACTATACAACTACATGTAGGAGAAAAAAAGAATTTGAGAATATGTTTCACGTTGATTATCAGACAATCAAGAAAGGAAACTGGAGGAGGAAGCTAGTGTAAGAGACCTAGCAAATATAACATGCACATAAATGTTCACAACTCATGAAAGTGTATGAAGGTGATAGAGAGAAGGAAGGCTTTCCCAGCAGACCCGCACACGAAGGCACAAGAGCAAGTAACTTTAACAAGAGTGAAGTTTAACAAAAGCACACTACAAAGTGGACACTTAAGTCTATCAGGGAGAAGGAAGGCAATTCCCAGCCCATGAAAGCTTATGTGCAAACAATTTCAAAAAGAGTAAATTTAAAGAAAATCACAGTACACAACAGGAATTTTCAAAGCACACACTTCACCACATGGTTATGTACTTATGTTCAAATACTTTATATCATCCATAAACATACAGATCACTGAACAAAGAAACAATGCATTTTAATGTTTATGCTCCTGCGTTGCATTGAAAAGCTAATGCAATATATTTGCATATTTGGTATTTCAATCCCAAAGCCAAGTCCTTCCAGTTCAATATATATACGACAAGGAAAATTAACTGATGAGAGCACTACACAAAGCAGAAATCAGGGCATACCCATGACAAAGGAACATTAAACTATGCACACGCAACTTGTCTTTGCTTTGTTATCCTCTCCAGGTTCTCTGAGACCATTGCAGTTAAATTACGATCCTCAAAAGAAAGCTCTGCACCAAGTCTGCAAGAAAGCATGAATTCAGGATAAGAAAAACTCAAGGGGCACATAAGAAGCTATCTACCCCCTCCATCAGACCATATACACCACATTTTAGAAATTATACACTTCATGCAGGACAACAAATGTTTGTAGCTTACTTTTGATCGAGAGCCAGCTTCTGGACTTCCTTAATTGCAGAACTGGCAGCATATAGAGATATCTTTCCAACCTGAGAATACACAAGAATACAAGAAAATCATGAATATGAAAGGGCCACTCAGCTGACCAGGCACATATAGACAAGAAAGAAGGCTTGTTTATATTAAAAAAATAATACCAGAAGCCTAAAAGGAATCTATTTGACAAACCTCCACCATTTGAAGCTTTGCGGCATGATCATTTGGAAGACAACGTATCTCTTCAGCTAGTCTCACTGCCTGCCCTAAGCTCTCAGGAGACAGGAAATCAAGGCCAATTTGTACTGTAGACTAGTTATCAAATGGGAAAAAAGAAGACGGACAAAAAGTTAGTTCCGTATGATGGGGACACAAGGATTATGAGTTTGTGGCTGACTTGCAGGAAAAACCAAAAGAAAAAAAATGAAGCGCGTGAAACTTGGGGAATAATGGCTTCTTGAGAATCAAAGCCAAATGACAATGATGGGTGATACGACTAATTATGTAACGCAATACAATTTTGTAGTAACACGGCAAGATTTGTAATAACAAAATAAGAACTTACAGACTTTATGGGACTTGTAGTGACAAACAATGAATTGTAGTGACTTAAATATCTTTGTAGTTATGAAACAAGAACGGATTTGGTGTTGGCAATTTGAGGTGAAATAGGGAATTTGTAGCAACAAAGTAAAATTAAAGAAACAAACAACGAAAGAAAAGGGATATGAACTTGAACACCATTGCCGACTCCTCTCCACATTCAAACTCAAGAACCAAGATAAACATGACGAATAGATGCGAACCCCTCTGCACACCTACTATAAAATAATTGGGGGTTTGCCACTCCTAGACCCAGAAACTAACTCAAGAACTCAGAACACTTCACTTACGTACTGTTTCGTTTCCAATTTCCAGTTTTCAGTATTTTTCGAAACTAAAAACCACTTTCTGAAAACCAGAAAAAGTGGTTTTCAAATTTCTGTTGTCAGTTTTGAAAATCATAACAAGATGTCATGCCAAATGTTTTAATTTCAAAAATAACTTAATTATCACCAAGTTGCAAATATTTGAAAACCAAAAACTGAAAACTCACACTAATCCCGAACAGGGCCTTACTGAAACTTTTTATGTTTTCATAAAGCAACGCCCCTTCCTAACACGCTTAAGCCCTTAATACAAGGTACAATATTCTTGATGCTACTATGCGATTATTCTCCTAAGAACATTCTATAAAATAAGAAAATTACGATAAGGAAAAAGAAAATGAAGTGACTTTCTTAAGACAAAGTAGTCTACCTACTTTTCTTTTTCCTTATAGTTCACTAACCAAGG
Organism: Pharnaceum exiguum; assembly: GCA_900322385.1. Taxonomy (NCBI): domain Eukaryota; kingdom Viridiplantae; phylum Streptophyta; class Magnoliopsida; order Caryophyllales; family Molluginaceae; genus Pharnaceum; species Pharnaceum exiguum. The sequence continues at coordinate 72,865 of ONZK01001198.1, read as the reverse complement.
AGATAAGAAATTATTTTCTGTTCTATTTATAAAAGTGACTCAATCTAGGACTCCACCTTGGAACCAATTTGCTTTTCTTTCCTCGCTAACTTCCTTCCTCCTCGAGTCCTCGCATTATTCTTCCAAAACATCTTCCAAATTGGAGGGACGTGTAGACTCTTATAGATTCATTCTTACAAATGCTCCGGCATCAGACAACATGGGGCGTAACCACTAACGGCACTAGCTATCTCTTTTCCTTCTAAGTACAAGGACACATTCACGATCACCTCTCTACATAAGCAGTTTCACAAACCTCTCCATCCATACAACATGCCATCAACCCCATAACTACTGTATCCATTCGTTATCATGCCTAAATAACCCTAATACAGGCTTAGACAGCTTCACCATTCCCAAGCATGTATTAACATCATGTTACCTAGCCATTCCTAGGTGATGTTATCACTTTTCAGTCTATACCTACAACTCTACAAGCCCATGAACAACAAAAAAATTCAATCACCCTGACATAAATCAATCTTTCAAATTTGTAAGCCCAAGAGGGCTTTAAATTAGCCTGGACAAGAAGTAGCAACAACAATGGTCATGTACATTAAACAATACCATTCAAACCAAAGTACAATTTCGCCAAGGTAGGAAAGTTGAAGCCCTGATGGCCGAAGGGAGTTTACTTCTATTACTATGTAAATCACAAGGCAGTCAAGCGGATTATACTAAACCACAGCAATCAGAAGCAGCTCAGAAACATCACATGTTTATTTGCTTTCAGAAACTGCATTTCCAAAATCTTCCAAAAATCCAACAGAACTCTTCATAATAAAGATGTACTTATAATTAAAAAGTGGAATTCAAGTGGCACTCCTGCTATCCTTCAGCAGACATCAATTATGAATCAAATAAGGAAATAGACTTCACGTTATGGCATTTGCTCCCCTGTACACTAACCTGTAAATTTCTCACTTGAAATGGACACCCAGCTGGTACAAACACGGCTTGGCCCGTGTGCTGCTCAAACGACCATGGTTCAACCCCTGACAAGAGCAATATTTCACCAAAATAATTAGATCCACAATGAAGCTAAATGTTTGCCTCATAAACCATAATAAATACAAATGTGACACATGAGCTGATAAATATGATTGACAATCCTAAAACAATAAGCCAGAAAATAATCCTTTCTAACAGCAAATTTTGCAGGTGAACTAAAATTCTCTCTTGTGGTTCTCAAAATATTCCCTCCGTCCCAAAACGAAGGACATTTTCGGTGAAATTCTTTGTCCCAAAATTGTGTCCATTCTAACTACCCTTTTACATTAAATTTCTACTATACCCCTAGCATTTATTATATTATCAATTGATAAAGTAATGTGCACTATATTAAATAGGGGTAAAAGTCGGAAATCATTTACTTTTTGTCAATTAAATAGCTCAATAAATGATGTTTCTTAATATGTGGGATATGGTTAAAGAGGGATATGTTTTGGCACCAGATACCCCTGCCTATATGACATTCTTAAACCTATATAGACAATTATAGCCTAAAAAGCTAACCACGAAAGTGGCGTAAAGCCAGTATCAAGAGCTATATCCACAGCGACCAATTAGAAAGTGGCAAGTAGAGATAGCAGAAGGCTTATTGCTGTGTGACAAAAAATGCAGATACAGAAGGAAGCAAACATCAACGAAAGCAATAGCTCATACGACAGAACACAGAAGTAAGAGTCTGACCAAATTCTTCCTTAAGCTTTCTTATATGATGCCTTTTCAGATACACTGCTTCGTCATAGAGAGGACATGTCACCTGACAAGCATTGGAATTAGCCCCTGAATAACTACTGCATAATCTATCAACAGAAAATATGACCAGATGGTGCAACAAAGAATTACATACAAGATCATCAAAAGCTGTACCAGACTTTCCAAATTCCTCCCAGTGAAATTTCATATACTCAGCAAGTTTGGGGATATCTTGTCGTCGGAAGACATCCCAGATGGCTCCTGGACAAGTTGCAGAAGAGACAGCTTTCTTTTCATTGCCTTCACGTTCAAGGTCAATGGGACTACATTCTCGCTCCTCCAATTGCTGATCCAAGTTTATGTCAAGCTCAGCCCTACACATATCAGGACCATCAGAAGGAACTTCATGTTGATTTTGGTCCTTCAAACCTCCAAATTGATCTCCCGATAATTTGAACACCTCAGATTCTCCATGAGCTTTCTGTATCTTGTTAATAGTAGCTTGCTCCCAGCTTTTGTTGTTAACTTCACGCGAATGCACGAGAACATATACCTACACAAAATAAAGAGTAAAGTCAATCTTTAAGATAAGAGTGTAATATTACATACAACTATGGAAACGAACAACAAGTTTTAGTAGCAAGCGTTAGAAAATCGTAAAGGACAACAACAAATTAAATAAATGAGTACCAACAAAAATTTCCAAGGCAAATAATAGCTGAGTTAGGCAAATAATAGCTGAGTTTGGGATTTTTGTAGAGTGCTGTAGTTGTAGTTGAAGTTGTGCTGTTGTAGAGAAAGTGCTGTAAAGATATTGTAGTTGTAGCTGTCAATGAAAGCAGTTTAGTGTTTGGAGATTTGATTAGAAAAATTGCTGCGACTTTACATGGGAGAACAAAATGACAATATTAGACATGTACTCCTTTCTCAAAGCTATATATAAAAATTGATTAAAACAAATAACAATACTAACTATTTCAATAAAGGATATTTTTACAAAGTCTTAAACTAGAGATGAACGTTTTAAAAAAAAAAAAGGGTGGTGTATTTGGGTGCATATCGCATGAAGGTACAACAAGCAACTATTACAACTAAAATATCTAGACTACTGATGCACAGATACCAAAGACCAATTTGTACTCCTTAATGTTTTAGCGTTAGATATTAAAGGGCAATCAAGTAACTTTTTTTGAAGAAGGCGGTGCGTTTGTTAGCAGCACCCATGACCAGCGGTCAATAAAACTGCTGTAGCCATAACTTTCTGAAGTGCTTTCCTAAAAGGTACTTTAGAAAAAAATTCCAAAAAAGTAGATAACAAAAAAGTGCGGTGGAAAGCAGTTTGACAGCACTTGAAACTCAACCCCAAGCGCAGCCAACAAAGAATTATAATAGAAACACATTAAATATCAGAAAAGGTCCATGACAGCAGATATGACCAAAAGAAGAAGAAAGAATACAAACACATTGGCAAAATCTACTTTTGGAACTGAATATCAAACATACAGATGATAAAAACAGCTCAATGAATGCAAACATGAAGTCGGTCACCGCATCATGCTTATTTAGATAGTGGCTGGTCACCAATTTCAAAGGCCCAATGAAGTCGGTCAGTCCATTCAAAAACGCAAATAGGAAAACAAGAGAAGAGCAAGAGAAAAAAGCTCACCATATCACGCATATTCATATGGAGCTTGGTCACTGAGTCATTTCTACCCAACTCTTCTCTTACACCATAAGAAATAAAAATTTTAGGACCCACATCATTTTGCAAGGAATAGTGGGGCAGTTTAGCAGCAACATTCAGTAGCCCCCATTTTGAATGAATGAACTCAAGGAATGGCACTTTGCTGATGAATTCAGGCCTTTGGTGTGACAAAAACTCATCAGAAGCACTCGGTGATGGCCAATCCTTTAGCTTCAACATCTGTGGCCAGCCACTCTCATGGATCCGCCCCTCTGAGTATCCTTTCATGAACTGTCCAAGTTCTATATTTACCTACAATCACGTCGGGTAAACAAGGTCATTAATCAATCACTTAGTTTGCTATCATATAACAGACACAGACAGAAAGGAACAAAATTAATTTATTAAATCAAATTATAAATCACTCAGACAAATAAACTTCAAACAGGGAACTCCCTTTGTGCCGCTTCTAGCACTAACTATTTTCATGCTTCCTCAAAGCGAACCAAAATCCAGTTAAGTTCCCAATTGTTTATGAAAGAGAATCTATTGTTGCAATCACAATGACTTGCGAGTGTGATAAACTTTTGTTCATAATATTCATTGCCGCTCTCAAGCCCGATAAAAAGGAGAGTTATAAACTTTTGGTCATAACTATTTAACCCAGTGAACAGGTGTGGGCAAAGTCAGGAACCCAACCCGATATTTCATTTTGGGTACACGATTTGTGACCCATAAGGGCCATAACCGACCCGAGCAAAAACGGCTAGCCGATTTCTTGGGTCGGGTTTCCCGGTACCCGAGTACCCATTATTTTAAAAGCCCTCCCCATTATTTTAAATCCAATACTTAAATAGTTAGATTTGATTCTTATGCAGACCGCATTTTGAGGAGAGAGAAAGGAAAGTCGTCGTTGGCTCCGGAAGATCCAAGGCGGCTGACAGGGTGAGCGGGTGAAATCTGTGGGAGGAGGAGTCAGGATGGGGAAAACGGGCTATAGAGACAATTAATTTTTTGTAGCGTAGACAATGGTATTATTGTTGGAGTCAATGACAGTTTGCCAATCGTGTGGAAGAATAACCAAATGAAATAAAATAAAATAAAATAAAGGAAAAGTGGGAAAGGTAGATGTCATGAGAATGAAGAAAAAAAGGAAAGGAAACAAAGAGAATATGGGGGGACAGTGAGTGGGATGATTTACAAGTGGGTTTGAGAAGTGAGTATGACGACTGGGTTTCGCTGCGCCATGGGTTTGGCTTATTTTTGTTTATTCATTCTTTTCTTTTCTTTATTTAAATTGCGGGTCTAGCTGGTATTTTGCGTAGGGTACCGAATTTGTTGCTTTTCTAACCCATACCCGATCCAAAAATATAACGGGGTCACGAACCCACGAACAAAATTTGGGTCAGATATTGACAGGAAGTAGAGCTTGTTATGTAACTGATAAACTATATGACATCAACAACAGAATGGGGGTGACCGTGCTGGGTCAGGATGTATGCAACCTTTCCTCTTTCCTCTTTTTTCTTTCCAAAAAGGGAGGCTGTTTTGGAGAGCGACCACGAAATTCTTGCTGCATTAGCAACGCATTCAAGTATAGCCTTGCGCTAGGGGTGTACAACTTCTGGTCCGATTCTCGATATGGACCAGAATAAAATCTGGTCAGGTGCCCAGTTTCAGGTATTGAAAGGTCCAGTCTCTGGCCCGGTCTAGGTGAAACAGGATAAAAACCGGACATAGCCAACAAAAAAAAACATACCCTTGTTTACCCAGACAACTTCTTCCCTAATCTCGACTAGGCCATTTCCCTTGGTTTTAAAAGGCACGAGGCGCACCGAGA
>ONZK01001198.1:41546-57141 GCA_900322385.1 Pharnaceum exiguum | reverse complement strand
TTGGTAAATTACTTTTGTAATAAATGGGAGCAAAACTTCTTTAGTAACTTGAGGGTAAAGTGGGAAGAAATAAACTTTTTATACAAAATAATAATTTAGGCCCTATTTGGGATCATTGTGAGTTTTCAGTTTTTGGTTTTTCAAATATTTTCAACTTGGTGATAATGAAGTTATTTTTGAAATTAAAACATTTGGTATGGTATATATTATTATGATTTTCAAAACTGACAACAGAAATTTGGAAACCACTTTTTCTGGTTTCCAAAATTTGGTTTTTAGTTTCGAAAAAAACTGGAAACTGGAAACTGAAAACGATCCCAAACAGCACCTTATATCCTCTCAAGTGCAGTGCACTAGAAAGACACTGCAATGGAGAAGATCATGATACGTAATAAATGTTTGTGGGTTCATAAAAATAGATTCACAATATACCATTTTATGACTCTAAATTTGATACATATTATTTGCTAACCTATACAGTTGTAGCGAAGCTCGAAATTATCACTTCTAAATGGATTAAGCCTCTTGGTAACAAATGGATATTTATACGAAAGCGTAATGAAAAAAATGAAGTTGTGAGGTACAAAGCAAGACATGTAGCACAAGCCTTCTCCTAATAGTCAGGAATCAATTACGAAGAGACATACTCTCCAGTTGTTGTCCTTGTAGATGCAACAAAATTGAGATTTTTAATTGGCATGAGTGCCTTTGAAGGGTTGAAAATGCACCTCATGAATATCGTAAATATACTTGTATGGGTCACTTGACACTGACATCTGCATTTAAGTTCTTGAAAAAATCAATTTGCATGAGAAACTCGGATCAATTCCTCCGAACATTTTTTCTGTTAAACTCATAACATCGTTATACAAACTAAAGCAACAGAATAATGTGGTATAATCGATTGAGTGAATAGCTCCTTAAGAAAGGTTATAATAATGATCAAATTAGCCCATGTGACTTCATCACGTGACTACTTTTAGAATTTTCTATAATTGCATTCTTTATTGATGATTTAAATATCATTGGAACATTCAAAGAGATTGAGAAAACAGTAAAGTACTTAACTAGCAAGTTTGAGATGAAAGGCCCTGGAAATAAAGTTTTGTTTAGGCTTGCAAATTGAGCACCTGAAGTATGAGATATCTATTCATCAATCACACTACACAGAAATGTGTGATAAAGATATTCTACATGGAAAAGTCTCATCCAATTATGAACTCTCCTATGGTTGTTAGACAGCTCAAACAAGAGTTAGATCAATTTCGACCTGCTTAAGAAGATGTGGATATTGCAGTTGGAGCTTTAATGTAGTTTGGCAACCAACAACAGGACGGATATTGCATTTGCTGTCAACGCACTAGTAAGGCATAACAATGCCCCCACCAAGCTAAGAGACTTCAGTAAGGAGTGAAACACTTATTTTCAATATCTCTAAGAAAAAACTTTTAGGACCGTTCTTTTCAAAGGATGAAGAAGGTGTCCTAGTTGACTATGCAGATTTTGGATATTTATCTGACCCCACAAAGGCAAAATCTCAAGTTGGGTATGTGTTTACCTGTGGTGGCACGACAATCTCTTGAAAATCCACAAAGTAGACTATCACCGCTACATCATCAAATCATGTAGAGTTAGCTGCTCTTTATGAAGTTGTGAGAGAATGTGTATCACAACAATCTCTAATCCAACACATCTACACAGAGTATTGACTAAAGTCAATATAGGGACAACCCTACAATAATTCGTGAAGACAACACAACTTGCATCGCCCAAATCAAATACGGTTACATAAAGGTTGATCGAACACAACATATCGATCCTAAGTTCTTCTCCACACATGACTTAGAATAGGAAGGAAAAGTTACCGTCTAGCAAATCAGATCGAGGTAAAATCCTACTGAGTTGTTCACCAAATCATTACTGCCCAATAAATTGAAGGTACTCTTATACAAGGTTGGTATGAGGCACCACCAAGCTAGAATTATACTAAGATAAGGGGGAGCGCTATATGCAATGTAACGTTTTCCCTTCGATAAGTTTTTTATATTGTTGGGTTTTTCCTGACAAGGTGTTAATGAGGTAGTTCTCCAACAGGCATGAATAATTAGTTGTACTCTTTCTCTTTACATTGATTTTAATCATACAAGGTTTTCCAAGTAAAGTTTTGACGAGGCACTAACCCTTGATAAATTCAAGGGGAAAGTGCTGAAAGTCGAACACTTCGGCTAGGAGAATGTTTGTATTCATAGTTTGTTTGAAAAGTTGTAGCACATTATTTACATTAACTACAAATGATGTACCATTTTATGACTCTAAAATGTGGTACATATTATTTACTAACAAGTATACAATTATAACGAAGCCCACAAAGCTTGTTGTTAACAAATGGATATTTGTGCGAAAGTAATGAAAATAATGAACTTATGTGATATAAAGCAAAACTTGTAGCACAAGACTTCTCCCAACAGTCGGGAATCATTTTAATTGGCATGACAGCCTTTGAAAGGTTAGAAATGAGCCTCATGAATGTCGTGACAGCATATTTGTATGGGTCACTTGACATTGACATCTACATGCATGGAAGTCTTGAAAGATTCAATTTGTCTGAGAAACTCGGACCTATGCCTTCGAATTTTTTCAGTTAAACTCAAAAAATCTTATACGGACTATAGCAATCCGGAAGAATGTGGCATAACCGATTGAGTAAATATATACCTCTTAAAGGAAGGTTATAAGAATGATCAAAGTACTTGACTAGTAAGTTTGAGATGAAAGACCTTGGGAATATTAAGTTTTGTTGAGGCTTGCAAATTGAGCACATAAAGAATGAGGTGTTCATTCACCAATCACACTACACTGAAGAGTGTTTAAGAGATTCTACATGGACAAGTTATATCAAATGAACTCTCTGATGGTCGTTACTCGTTAGACAGCTCAAACCCGAGTTAGATCAATTTCGACTTGTTTAAGAAGATGAGGATATACTTGATACAAACGTACCATACTTGAGTGTAATTGGAGTTTTAATAAATTTAGCAACCAACATCAGGTTGGATATTGCATTCGCAGTCAACCAACTGGCAAGGCGTAGCAATGGCCCCACCAAGAGACTCTGGCAATGAGTCAACACTTATTTCGATATCTCTGATGAACAATTACTCTAGGACTGTTCTTTCCAAAAGAAGAAGAAAGTGTCCTAGTTGACTATGCAGATGTTGGATATTTATCAGACTTTACGAACGCATAATCTCAGACTGGGTATGTGTTTACATATGGTGGCACGACAATCTCTTGAAAATGCATAAAGTTGATTGTCACCACCACATCATTTACTCATGCAAAGTTAGTTGTTCTTTATGAAGTTGGAAGAGAATGTGTATGGTTACGATCTCTAATCCAACACATCTACACAGAGCGCGGAGTGAAGTCAAATAGAGGGATAGCCTACAACAATTTGTGAAGACAACACAACTTGCATCGCCAAATCAAAGACCCTTACATAAAGAGTGATCGAACACAGCATATTGATCCTAAGTTCTTCTTGCTTCACTTAGAAAAGGAAGGAAAATTTACTGCCAACAAATCAGATCGATTGAAATCCTGCTGTTTTGTTCACCAAATCATTAGCATCCAATAAAGTTGAAGGAGATCTTATACAATATTGGTATGAGGCACCACCAAGACTTGTACTAAGATCAGAGGAGTGCTATATACATTGTACTCTTTTCACTTTGATCATGTTTTTATCTTATTGAGCTTTTCCGGACAAGGTTGTAAAGAGGCAAATCTCCTAAGCATTAACTGTACTCTTTCTCTTTACATTGGTTTAAATCCCACAATGTTTTTCCAAGTAAAGTTTTAACGAGACGACGACCCTCGATTGATAAATTCAACATCCATTTAATAAGTCTTTTAAGAGGGTAATGTTGAAAGTCAAACACTTCGGCTAGGTGAATCTCTGCATGGATAGTTTGCGCGAAGAGTTTTAGACTTGTAGCACATTATTTACATTGAATACAAATACTGTAGCGATAGTATTGTAGCAAATAGTGGAATAGTCGTTTTACGCATAAAGTTTTCGCCTATAAATAACGGTGCAACGTATCGTAAAAATTCGCACCGCAAGTGAGTAACATCTATCTTATTCATTTACACTTCTTCTCTACTTTATTTGAACCTTAATATCATTTTTACATTCAAAAGTATAACTATAATATTGAGTTAGGACCTCACTCACATGAATGATATTTGAAGCAAGATCAAGTCAAGCACTCCAGCCATCATATAATGCCAGCATAATTATTCCCCCTCGTCAAGATCGCAACCAAGTAAAATCATTGCATTGCCTAGTGTCGGTCTCACGTATAAACCACACCACTACAATCCACACTTCCCACACTTCACCAGAAAACAACAACATCATACTTACACAAACGAACCAATTAAAAGTGCCAATTGCCCAAAACCATCAAACACGTTACATTTAATCAATTCAATTAACATCTTTTTTTTAATTATCATTCTTATTACTAAACTCCTCATATTTCTGTCCCCCGAACTCCACTCTCTCTCCTCGTCTTCATTTTTTACATCACATCTGATCAAACATCCAAAAAATGGCGACAATGGCGAGGGGAAGCTCTGGGCTGGCTTACCCAGACCGCTTCTACGCCGCCGCATCCTACGCTGGCTTCGCTGGATCTTCTCCCGATACCAAAGGCATTAGCTCCCGCTTCAAAAACGACGTCGCTTTACTCCTCTACGCTCTCTACCAACAGGTCTTGTCTTTTTCCATTTCTCTCTCAATTTATCATTTATGATGTCGTCTAGATCAAACGCAATTGCCGGAACATTACTTAAATGATTTACGCGATGTTTTTTGTGGTGGTCAAGATTGTGTGATTTGATTGAATTTTAGTTGGATCTGATCTTGTGAGTACGACGTCGTTTTGATTTGTGGTATTTGTGTGCATTTGGGAGGGAAATTGATTCGATTTGATGTGATTTTGTATAGTGATGATTGAAATGATGCAATATTTTTTTGGAGAGTGAAAGCATTGTGAATGAGAATTTTTGCAAATTGCTGCTGAAAGCATTTGAGTGAGACTGTGAGAGTAGTAGAAAGCTAGGATTATGTTGACGGGACAGTTCTGAGGGGCGAACGAGACATTTGAGAGTGTTGGTGAAATTGACACCATGTTGATTTGATTTGATTTGACTTTGATGTTTATAAATGATTACATTTTGAGTTTTGGGTTGTGATTTATTTGCAATTTTATTGTGCATGCTGGAAATCCGACGGTGTTATAGTATAATTGTTATTATTATTGGTTAATGTGGAAATTGAGGTGGTATGAGGTAATCTTCAGGAATATTTGATTTTGATTTGATGTTTAGAGTTTGGACGAGGTGTTTGATGTGATTTTTTTTAAATTCTAAATCTGGTTGGTTATTGATGCAGGCGACTGTAGGACCATGTAATGTGTCAAAACCAGGAGCCTGGAGCCCTATTGAGAGAAGTAAATGGGAAAGGTGTGTATAATTTAGTCCTTTCACTGCTCCATGAATGTGCCATATGTCTATGAATAATGACACTTTATATCGTTCGAAATGAAAAATATTCACCTCAAATTGAAAATGTCTCATCAGTGGATTGGTGGCCCCTTATCCTATGTTTAGATCACGGAATGACAAGTATTAGACCGTATTTGATCCAATCCTTTTAATTCTGAAGCAGAAGTTCTGATGATGATCTTGAAAAGTACTGTCATTGTGTTAGTTTCGATGGGAAGTGGTGTTCATCTTCTTTTGTTGGTATATATCCTCTGACATTGATGGTTTGTGGAGGATATACGGAGGTTGTTGGTGAGTTAACATTGAGGGTTGGAAGGAGAAAGTCAATTATGCATAGTGATCCAGCCTTCAAATTATACTGAGAAGGAGTTACCACATTTGTTGTCCATGGTCCCATAGAACCTCTTCCATGTTTCTGTTCTTAATGTCTGATCTTCGTTCCAAGTTGAAATATTTGTGCTTCAAGTCAATAGTCAATCAGACTCAGGTCTTTTGGCAGGGTGATGGTGTTGTTGTTGATGATGTGATATTTAATGTCCATTTTTGAGAGATTATTCGGAAAGGGAAAAAAAATGCCGAAAGAATACATAATTATAAACAACAGGATGAGTTTTACTCAAATTTATGGTATAAAAAATGCAGTGGCCTAAAGAATGAAGTGGATCATTGTCTGTTGGGGCTTAATTTTAAACACCTTACTATTTAGCATCAGGAAACCTCAGTGTATGTCCTCTTAGTTTCATCTGAAGATCTGATTTGTATGTCTTCTAGGAAGTATAAGCACTAGCAGATTCCATCTTCTGTGTTATCATCTATTTGGTCACGACTCACGAGCCTTTTCATCGCAATTCCAAGACCTCAAGTAGCCTAATTAAGAACTAAGAAGGATGATATTGCGCCTGTGTGCTTGATAGAAGGCATCTGTCTTTCAGTAATCTTCGCCAGCTTCTCTAACATCAGGCTATATTTCGCGAGGATTAGTTTTTTCCCAAATGAGAGTTGTCCTCATAATTGCCTGCTATCGCTCTCAAATTATATTGGAGACTTGGAGTAGGCTTGTTGAAACTCACTTTGGTCTTTACCATTTCTGAACATCTTACAACATTATAGAAACGAGAACTGCCTTGTTTTCATCTAAAAGAAATCTTGTACTTCTACTGCTAGATGATGTGTCCACTCAAAGTTTTCCATCCTTGAGTGCAACTTGTCATCATCTGCAAGTACATGCAAGGAGCTTGTGAAACTTCTAATTCCGATCATTGAATTATTACATATCTTATGCTCCTTCGTCATGTTCCTCAAGTTGCAGCAAAGGGGTACGGTTAGTTTGTGACAAGGTCGCCAAATTATTCGCACCCAGAGGATGCATCTGTTGTCCTAGGCTCAGTAGTCGTACAAATGATTGCAGTGGACTTGTTGAAAGCCCACTGCCCACCAGCTTTACACAGGCCTCTCGCGGTCTTATTTATCTTTGACAAACGCTGTACTCACAGAACCTCCATGAGCTTCACATGTTATACTCATTGTGCACTTTGTTGACCCTTTCTTCTGTCTCAACTAGGAGAGGGCATTAGGCAGGGGAATTTGCTTCTTGGACAGATAGTTAATAATCCCATCTTCTTTCGCTTTCCTAGAGATAGGTTTTCCAGTTAAAAGCTGGGACTCCTGCCACTGAGTGCGAGTCTTCTATTGTTGCATCATGTCTCTCCCGTATAGGGCTTTACGCTATTTTTTTTATTTTTTTATATTTGTTACTCTCTTACTGATCTGGCTGCCCTTGGAGATTGGTTATCATACTTGCTTTGGTGTACATCAAAGGCTGTGTCCTGATCTTCAGTGTCTGACTTTGGACCTCATATATCTTAACCCCGCTTCCTTAATTTGGTCAATTGCTTATTACCATTTGATCATTCATAGGATTCCTCTAACACCGGGGTTGTCTTTCGATTTGGTCTTACCAGTTGGAATGGGCTTGCTAACATGGCAACTACAGAAGCCATGCGGCTATTTGTGAAAATTTTAGAGGTGAGCAGCGTTTGCATTTTGTTTGCATATTGTTATCAGGAAGTTCACTGAGTCTGTCTTATGTCTATTCTCAGGAAGAGGATCCAGGATGGTATTCAAGAGCTGATGTGTCGGATCCAGTAATTGATGTCCAAATGAATGTGAGTGTCGTGCTCTCTCTTAATGTGTTGTTGACATACAACTTTTATTAACATGTATTATGTCTTGGATCCCCCCTCCTCTCCTCTTATCCCCTTGTTAATTTTTTAGGGTGTTATTTTCTGATGTGGTGGAAGGGTTTTGTAGTTTCTCTCAGCTCACTTTAGGCTAGGAGATCTGTGGATAAACTACAGTTTTGGAAGGATGGAGAGTTCTACTTTTTTTCAACTGTTGTTATATAGCAGGACTTTTTTTTTTGTATGGACATAGTGACATGGGATACAGAACTCTTAATAACTGTGCTTGTTGTTTTTGGTCTTTTTGCTACCTTCTTATATAATATTAGGTGTTTCAGTTTTGGCCATTATTATATTCCGAGGTGCATAAATTTGAGTTACCCTTGAGAAGGCGACTTAAATGAAGGCTCCCACTACCTCAATTTATGACGTACGCTCCCCCAGTTGGGGCGATGTTAGGCAGGCACGTGCTATGGAAGTCAACAACCTAGGCGTATGATATACCTTTAGGCTGCTGATATAGTGATACTGTGAACTGTAATTTCTTTGCCGCTTGTTTTCTCCTGGAGTTATGATTTCCTCCTCTTCTTTGTAACCTTTTTTGTTGGAATGTATGTTTGTGGTTTTCCTTGATTTAACTTTGCCTGATACATGGTCTGCAGTTTGAATGATAAAACCATGTGAGTTTGTTTTTTTATATGCCTTCTCATCCATTTATTAGGATCATCCAAAGGTTGGGGCTGTCATTGAGAATGGGGATGCTGTTCCAGAGACAAAAAATGTGTCTGCTGAGAATGGAACTACAGTGGAAACTCAGGACAAAGATGTTGTCTCTGAAGGAAATGGCTCAGTCGGTGTCTATGACCAATGGGTTGCTCCTTCAATGAATGGTCAACGTCCTAAACCTCGATATGAGGTAACATTTTATTCTGACGCGGATTTTGACGATTTTTTTCTTCTTCATCTCCGTTTTCTTTTCTTTTTTGCGTTTCTTTTCTCAGCATTCATCTACATTTGCAGCATGCAGCAGCTGTTGTTGGGGACAAGATGTATGTATATGGTGGAAACCACAATGGTCGTTATCTTAACGATCTCCAGGTACTTCTACATTTACTGAAAGACATTATATCTGTTTCAGTTCTGTCAAAAAGCTTTAATCTTCCATATCATATTAAAAAAGTTGATTCTGGCATGGTAAATAGAGTTATCAAGACTTAGTTCTGTTACGCAATGATAGATTCATATTATATTGATGCTTACAGGTGTTAGACTTGAGGACATGGACCTGGTCCAGAGTTGAGGTCAAGGGAGGGGAGGCACAATCATCTGTCCTACCTATCCCCTGTGCAGGTCATACACTGGTCAGTATTAAACTACTCGGTGTACAAAATGACTTTTTGTATAGCATCAATGGCCTAGTCAGTTACTCAAGTGCATAAGCCTCTGATTACTATTGCAGATTCCATGGGGAAACAAACTTCTTTCGGTTGCCGGGCATACAAAGGATCCCTCTGAGACAATTCAAGGTACTGTTCACAGGGAGAATTTTGTAGAGATTTTCTTTTTTTTTTTGTGCTCGAAGAAATCACTATTTTTGTTGGGCGAAAAATAGTGCGGATTGTTTTTGGTTATTTATATATGGTCACTTGCGTAATTTGCAATTTTATCTTGGGTTAGAGAGTGATGATAAGGAGTGTAAGAATCTTTGTAGATTTGCTTAACTAAACATCACTAAGATTAAAAAGCTAACCGCTTATGCTAACTACTCTTTGCCAAACAAGGCTATGCCTCTCCCTGGGTGCTTATGGTTTGGAGAGGAATGCTCGAGTCACTCGAGTGTTTGATAGTGTTTCTCTCTCTATGGAGAATCTTTGCGATAAGGTGAATTTTGTTTGGCTTTGTTGTGGGCCAAAGTGGTAGGGTGTTTTAGAAATACTCCTATTACATTCATAATTGGGGGAACTTGGAAAATTTTATGGAGATGAATTTCTTTTGTATTCGTTTCATTTCATTGAAATTTGGTGTTATAAATTGCAAGCTACTCATATACTGATATACACCATGATGTCTTATCCAAAGTAAACTTTTCCAGACATGGTCTGTTGCCTCTTTAACTTTTTGTATCCATGTTGTATGTACAAATTGACACTCATTTCTTTTTCTGCACAGTGAGGGAGTTTGATCTTCAAACATCTACTTGGTCATTCTTGAAAACTTATGGGAAGGCTCCGGTACGTATATTCATTTGTCTTATTCTTCCATGTATCATGAGTCATGACTAATGAGTTTATGAGTCTGGTGGTTGACTACTGCAATTCAGGAAATCAAACATTTTTTGTAGAGCTAGCCAAGTGTCTGCTAGTCTGCTACTGTGGTGCCCATTACAGTAGTTCTACCTGCAGTTTGTTTCTTGATTTTATTAAATCTTTGCAAGTATCCAGCTGTTATAAGGCTAGTTACTCGCAATTGGACTCCCCAAAATTTGGGTTCTTTTTGATTGAGTTCCAGGCATAGAAATGCCATCAGTATAATTTCCTGTGGATTAGTCTTGAACCCCCAGAGACCCATGCAGTGGGAATTACACTGGGTTGTTGTTGGTGGTGGTAAAGACAAGAGGGTTTGGTGTACTATTGTACATGGGTTGTATAGAATGTTTCAGTGAATGTCTTCTTGAACATAAGATGATCAGCTGGCTGGATGAATGTCTACCTTTACTAAGTTTGGTAGTTTGATGTTACTCCTACTAGTTCCCCAGACGCTTACTGAGATCATTTATGACTTGCAGGTATCACGTGGGGGTCATTCTGTTACTCTTGTAGGTTCAAGCTTAGTTATTTTTGGTGGTCAGAATGCCAGCAGGACTCTTTTAAATGATCTGCACCTTCTTGACTTGGAAACCTTGACCTGGGATGAATTTGATGCAGTGTAAGGATTCCTGGTGCAAGTTTTGCTGTCTGATACCCTACTGGTTTGTTATGTATTAAAAAACACTTGAATGAGATTTATTATTTATTTTTGTTAATGTTATTGTAATTTCTTTGTACGAAAAATGTTGAAAGATTACTCAGCTTTAGATGAAGTTGGTCATGTTGGGGGACATATTTCTTTGTACCTATTTTAACTCCTGCTTCATTGGGTGCACAGAATGAACTTGTATCTAGAATCACAGTATAATTTTCTTCTTTTTTCTCCCCAGGGGTGTGCCTCCTTCTCCAAGGTCAGATCACGCTGCTGCTGTACATGCTGAACGTTACCTTCTGATTTTCGGTGGTGGTTCTCATGCTACATGCTTCAGTGATTTGCATGTTCTTGATCTACAATCTGTATGGCCCCACTCTGTCTGCTTCCTTTTCCTGAATTTTTGGGCTGCATGTACACTCTACAGCTCCATTCTCTTTGATCTTGTAGATGGAATGGTCAAGACCTGCACAACAAGGTGATATTCCAACTCCACGGGCTGGACATGCGGGCGTGACAGTTGGAGAGAATTGGTTTATTGTTGGAGGTGGTGATAATAAGAGTGGTATGTCATTTGTTTTCTCTCTTTTTATAGAAGAATTATACACACTAATAGTAATCTACAATCAATTGCTTGTGCTGGATGTCTGGGTTACATGGCACTCCGTCTTTATGAGTTTGTTCTTGACATCATTTTTACCATATGTTGCAAATTTTGTAATCTGGAGCTAGAAGAAAAAATCTTTCGAGCTTATTTCTCAGGACTTCTTTTTTTTTTTGGCGTATTATATCGTACACCTAGGTGTACCTTGAACATTGTACACCCATTGCATTTTTACAATTACTCAAATGAATTGTTTTAGAAATTTGAATGAATTTTTATAAAGTACAAATGCATTTTTTATTCAGGGTGGGGGAGAGAGAATCAGTTTACACAAACCAAAATACACCTAGGTGTACCATATAAGAATTGACAAAAAAAGAAAAGAAAAGAAAGAAATGATTTTGTTAAGATGTTGGGTACTTTTATTTTGTTTCCATTTCTCTAACTTCGAATCATCTTTAATTTGATTAAATATCTGATTCATTTTGGTCATGTTTATTGCTTAATTGCTAGTATTAAAAATATACAGTCAGACTGTCGGTATGTTTTGTGGTGTACACCACATCGTTTCTCTTGTGTCTTGATATTAGATCTTATCGTTTGTTCTCTCGTTATTTTCCTATTTTTTCTAAGTCCCTTATTCAATTTAAAAAACACAATGCGATGATATTGCTTCACACCTTTAAACACACTCGCATACATTTATCTATTATATATGTTTATTTTTAAACAATGGTTTTGCTTTGTTTTTCAGGTGCCTCGGAGACTGTTGTTCTCAATATGGCAACCCTTGTTTGGTCTGTTGTGACTAGTGTACAAGGTCGTGTCTCACTTGCAAGTGAGGTAACTACTGTCTAGTGCGCTTAATTGCTTTGCTTTCTTAAAATATGAACAGATATATCAAGTGGCATCACTTAATGTCCCCCTATTTGTTCTTGTATGATATTTTGTGAATAGGGACCTGACATGCTGTTCTATAGTACTATTACATTTGCTATGTTAGCTATAATGGAATGGCTTAGGTTTTTAACTCTTCTTAAGTTACATTTTTTTTCTGATAAACGTATGCATTCCCGTTGAATTTTTGTTAACATGTAGATATAAGCTAACCCTGAGTGGGTAGCTCAGTCTGTAAGACCTCTGAGGTCTATTCTAGAGGTCTCAAGTTTGAGTCTCGTCAAGGTCACTCGAGATTTTTCTGGTCGTTGACTTCAGGCCCCATGAGATTAGTTAGGCAACGCGTGGACACCCATGCAATTAAAAAAATAAAATATAAAATTGTGGATATAAGCTAAGATAGTTTCACAGATGGTGATTCATATGGATCTGGTAGCTGATAATGCGAGCTGTGTAGCTATCATCAATTCATATGGGATTAGTATTCATCGTCTCTTGTATGTGAATCTTTAGAAATTTTGCATGTATAGGTTAGGGCGTTAGGCCTTGTATATGAGTAGAAACTAAGGGGTAACAGCTTGAAAAAATAGAAGGGTGAAGGTGGTGGTGATGGTTGAGGCAAAAAATTTCCATGTGTGAGTTTTCTTCTATGTTGTGATTTGGATAGCTCACGGTATTTAAGTTGTACTAGCTTTTCGACTGTTGTGATAATAAGGGCCATTACTCTATCAGAGCTATGACATGGAAGTGGCTAAACAATTGTTCTTGCTCATATGTCACCTAAAGTAGGGTATTATGTCTTATTGTTATTGTATTTATTTTCAGGGCTTAAGTTTGGTTGTGGGCTCTCATGATGGGGAAGATGTTTTGGTAGCTTTTGGAGGCTACAATGGTCGCTACAACAATGACGTAATGTTCTTTTGCTCCCTGCTTGATTCCCCCCCCCCGAGAAAGAACTCAGCTTTTTTTTAATAATTTTAAATGGTTCCTTACTTCTTGCCATTGTTTTGAATCCTGATATTGTATGTTGCTGTCAGGTTCACGTGCTGAAACCCAGCCACAAATCCACTTTGCAGTCAAAGATGATGGAAACCCCCGTGCCTGATAGCGTCTCTGCAGTGCTTAATGCAACAAATCCCACTAGAGATATGGAATCTGAACTTGACGGAGGACAAGATGGAAAAATTAGAGAAATTGTTATGGACAATGTTGAGGTGGAGGTAAATTAGTTGCTTCAGTCTCAGAGTATCGCTAATTCGCTATCTTTTTGTTCCTACTTATTGTGGATTAAGAGCCCTGCTAAAGAGAAATAAAATATTTGTAAGAGGTTAATCTGCTTATCTATTGTGCATTGTATTTTGGCTGGGCTCCTTTAGTTTGCTGAATCATTTGGGCCTAGACTTGCATCTCGAAGTTGTGCTGCTCTCTATTTTCAGGTTGTATTCTCTCTTCATGATTTTACTTTGGTGTTTTGCAGAAAATCAAAAGTGGGGAAAGTGGAGAGCGCCATATATCAGCTCTAAAGAAAGAAAAAGATGAGCTTGACTCAGCCTTAAGTAGGGAGAAGTTGCAGAATCAACAGTTGAAGCAAGAGTTGGCTGAAGCTGATTCTCGTAATGCAGATCTATACAAGGTCATTATCTGTTAATTTATTACATATTATTTTGCATGCATTTCTCGTTGTAGTCCGCTCCTTAATGAGGTTTGACAATGTTTTAGGAAGGGCCTCAAACATAATTTAATGGAGTTGTACTCTAATAGGTAGGATGGATGTGAATCTACTTAATTTGGATAAGAGTGTAGTTGGATATAATAGTGGATAGAGGGAATGATTCATATTGAAGATGTCTCATGAGGATGTGGTTAGTATGTGTGTGTGAACGTGTGGAAGTGTGTTTATACGTGAATGTTATTACTTCAGCAGGTATTTAGTTATGACGCATGAGTTATGATTCTAAGTGTAATTTTCATAGTATTGATTTTATAATAAAGTTTTCAATAATGTTGAAATACTGGTTGTGAGACATTTTTTTTTTGGAATTGGAAAAAGTAAAAGTATAGTGTTGACTCCCCATTTGTTGAAGAAGCTTATAATAAATTACAATTTTTTGGTGCATTATCTTCATATTGGACAAAAGTCTTTCTGTCTTTTATTGCCTTTGCTGAGTGGGTGAATACTGTTTCTCTTCCTACTTGTTACGTCACTCCATCAGCTGGCCAGTGTTAGGCTCAGCTAGTGTGATGTTGAGTTCCAAAGGTGGCTTCTAACTTTACTAGCTGCCAATGTGAAATCTTATCTTGCAGGAGCTGCAGTCTGTACGTGGTCAGCTAGCTGCTGAGCAGTCTAGATGTTTCAAACTCGAGGTTTGTATTAGACAATGCTTCCACTTTTATCCTGCTTGTCACTGTTTCCACATCTGAGTCTGCAATTGCCTGTGGTTTACTAGTTTTAATTGGTTATATGATGCCAGAAAGCCTGAAGTAGTTCAGAAAAGATCTGGTGTGTTTCTTTCCACTAGCTAGTTAGATTCATTCATTACATAAAACTATTCTGTTTTAGTAATGTTTTCTTTATTTTAGTAAAAAATGGTTTCTGATTGGCATATAGTTATTTCTACTGAAAGGACTGGAAGAAAAATGAGCATTTTCTAAAACGGGCTTCTGTTCTAATCTCTACTCTCATGAGTCTGTTGCGCAAGTCGGAAATATTGATTTACTTGATTGTAATCTTTTGGTTACTGGGGCTGCTACCACCAGACCATTGCCCATATGCTTCTAGGAGCATTTTAAAAGGTTGCATTAATTGAATCTTCAGAGGTTCCCCTGATTGAAAATTTAGGCTGATAACCATGATAGGCATCTTGTGGCGCCTTTTCTCCGCAAGTTGCTCAGTCTTTGCACTTGAAATCATAACTTACATATTTTTGTATGAATTTTCAGGTTGATGTTGCGGAATTACGGCAGAAGCTACAGACTATGGAAACACTAGAAAAAGAACTAGAACTCTTACGCAGACAGAAGGCTGCCACTGAACAAGCAGCCCTTAGTGCAAAGCGGCAGAGCTCCGGTGGTGTATGGGGTTGGCTTGCCGGAAGCCCTCCTCCAAAAGAAGATGAACCTTAAGTGGTCGTAGGGTTGTTGCTAGCCTTCAATTGTTATTGTTCTCATTTTTCCTGTGGAAATTCATTTTTGCTGTTAATGTATTTTTTTTTGGTGGAGGAATAATAATAGTATTTTCCCTGGTCTAAAATTGAGGAATTGAGAGCTTTCAGGATACAAGCTCTGTATATTTAGTTATACATAGTAAGTTGAGGTGTTCGGTGCTTGTATGATTAAATTGATTTCCTACATTTGTTTATTTTGTAAGAGATATGTAAAGATT
>ONZK01001198.1:17499-33466 GCA_900322385.1 Pharnaceum exiguum | reverse complement strand
TGATATCAGTCATGAAGAACAACGATTTCGATTTAGACCGAAACCCAAACTCAAACCCCAACTCTTCTTCGGAAGAACCTAGGGTTACGGGTGATGATGGGAAGAATTTGAAATTGAATAGGGAAACGAAAGAAGAAAAGGTTGCTGGGGATTTGAATTTGAATGAGGAAATTAGGGTTTCGAATGATTTGAGTGAGGAGGAAAAGGGTCAAATTGAGGGTATTAGGGTTTTGGGTAAGGAGGAGGAGATTGGTGCTAGTGGTGGGGATGTTAGGGTTTTGGGTGAAGGAAATGGTCATTTTGGTGGTGTGAAGGTTGAGGAGGAGGGTGAGGCGATGGATGTGGATTTTGAGGATTCGGGTATTGTCGGGAGTAGTGATGTGGGTTTTGTGAGAAGAGCTGCGTCGTTGAAGATAATGGGTACGCAATTCGAAATGGGAGATATGGTATGGGGGAAGGTGAAGTCACACCCGTGGTGGCCGGGTCATTTGTTTAATGAGGCTCTTGCTACTTCTTCGGTTAGGAGGACTAGGAGGGAGGGTCATTTGTTGGTAGCGTTTTTTGGGGATAGTAGTTACGGGTGGTTTGATCCTACGGAATTGATACCGTACGATCCTCATTATGATGAGAAGGCGGTGCAAACGAATTCTAGGAATTTTGTGAGAGCGGTGGAGGAGTCTGTCGATGAGGCCAGTCGGAGGAGTGCTGTTGGTTTGAGTTGTAGGTGTCGGAACCCGTATAATTTTCGGCCAGCTAATGTTCCAGGGTATGTTGCTGTTGATGTTGTTGATTATGAAGGGTGTGGGATTTATTCCATGAGCCAGATTCAGAAAGCAAGAGATAGTTTTCGGCCTGCTGATACTCTTGCGTATATAAAGCAATTGGCTTTGGCTCCGAGGAATGATGGGGAGACCCTTCATTCCATAAAACAAAAAGCCACCACACTTGCTTATCGTAGAGCTGTATTTGAGGAGTTTGATGAAACATATGCCCAAGCATTTGGACAAGAACTTGTCCGGCCTTCTCCGTCAAAAAAACCTCCAGTTGATAAACCTTCGCGAGGTATATGTCTATCTTTTTCTCCATTAACCATATTTGCATTTTCTCTAGTATCTTGTAGTTAGATACTAAAATTGGGCAAGCTGTATTCATTGTATTACAAGATACTCACTCATTAAGTTCGGCCAAATGTGGTAGTTTCATTCAAAATGCATGTGAAAGTGGCTCCCTGAATGAGATTGGAATGAGTATGATTACCTGGCATAGTAGCATGTTATTCCAAATCACTAAGATTTGAGTATGGTTTTTCTATCAAAAAAAAAGATTTGAGTATGGTTCCTGATGTTTCAACTACTCTTTATATTTTGTGTTTTATGTTTAAATTTAAAAGTAGGTTTAGCTGGTATTTTGCCTGTCTATTGGTTAATTGTCACTTTCTACATCCTTTAAGGGGTCTCATGTTATTCTATATGTGGTGTTTGTTTACTTTCACTTCGGTTTTTGCTTTAAGACAGATCAACTTCATTGTTGAAGTGTATTCAGATTGAACATAAGTCGTCATACCTTTGAACATTTGTCTACTGTGTTTATTGAAATTGACTTGTGCCCAGTAGTAATGGGTACCTACTTGTTGCAGTGATATAATGTTGACAAATGTGTCCATCTTTAAGTTCTAGCACTGCTCTTAAGCTTGGTCTGTAGTTAGTAAGTTAATGTGGATCCTGAATATCTGTACTTTTAGAAGTTAATCCAGGAAAACTTTCTTTTGTGGACCAGACTAATGCCTGGTATTGATGTCAAATGGGAGAACCAGGTTGTGCAATATTGTTCAGCATGGACTGCTGGCTCCAAGTCTTTTTTTTTTTATATTATGGGAAAAGGTTGCGTACATCTTGACCCAACAGATCCCCATTGAATGGAGATTATACTGGTTTATTGTTGTTGCTGCTGCTGCTGTTTTAAGAATCTGATCATGTTCATTGAGATAATGCACATTGCGTCTTAGATCCTTTGGCTATGAATGATATCTTATTCTGGTTATCAATGGCACAAGTGGTTGTTCTTTATGATTTCGCTTGCAACCACCCTGCGCTGATATATCTCAATTGGTTATCTTTTTTATTTGATTGTTTTTCCAGCAGGGTGGTGGGGCGTTTGATAACTTGATAATGGTCTAGTGGTGTCGGTTTGGGAGAAAACCCTTGCGAGATTTCTTTGTGATGGCTGATTTTTTTCTTTCTTTCTTAGTGGACCATTCCCTTCCTCATTCCATCAATATAAATGGGCAATCTTCGTTACACAATTTGGGGTCCTTTAGGTGTAGATTTTGGTGTTCCAATAGTAGACCTAGTCACCTACATGCCTGTTCAATAACCCAAGTAACATGTCAAGGTTAGTCAATGAGAAAATTTAGTTTAAGTTAGTGTCTTCCTGCTCTTGGCCAATCTGAGAGTAAGAAGACATGTTTAGGGGTAGCTGGGTGAGGGACTTCTGTTTGTGTGTTCTCTTCTTTACAGCGGCAGTTCCGTCCCACATTTTTCTTTTCACACCCACACTGGCTTCTTTCTCATAAGTAATTAATTTTGGAGAAATTTTATTTGAATATGTGCCTTCATGTAGTTGAATAGCTTTTCAAATACATGTGATAACTTTATACCAGGCTAGTCTGTGTGAGGAGGTTGAGGATTTGAGTTGAGAAGTTGTAGTTCAATCAGTGTCAAGTTCAATGTAGTAATTAGCTCATCATGAGTCAGTCATGACACAAAATTGTGCCGATTTTGGGATAGTTTGGACTTTGGAGTAGAGATTAGCAATCAGTATGTTAGTTGAGCCTGTTGGACACGCTTTGGCTGAAATATCGTGGTGAAGTGTATTCCGAATCCTACACAGCCTATCATGTTCTAGATTCAGGTTCTTCTGTCAGGGTCTTGAATTAATTGTGACTTTGTATGATCAAAGGTTATAGCGTGTAGTTTTAAGACGCATGCGGCGCTGGCGCAGTATAGTGGGAAGCTCTTGGGAGCTGAGGGAGAAATGAAGCAGGAGAATCTGGGTGTTCGAAAACACAGGGGTGTTCTTTGCGTGAAGGACTTAGTGCTGCTGCATTGCTTCATGGACTTGCTTTTTACCTGAGTGTTGAGGGCACTTAGAATGGTGTCGTGGCGGCTTTTCTGGAAACAAGGATCAAATAGCTGTACATTTTGTCTCTATTTATTTATGTCTTAAGGTATCTTTTAAGCAAATGTGGTTCACGCGTCCTTTGAGCAACATTAACGCTCTGTTGCAACTAAGATTTTTGACTGAGAAGGTACAGGAAAATTTAGAGTATCTGTAGATTTTTTTCCTTTTCATATGAGATGGTGCTTTGGGGGGTTTACTTGGGGAACATTTTGGGACAATGTCATAGGAATCAGTGTGATTGTGTCTTTTCTTCTCAAACGATTATTTTGTTGTGACGCCAGATAGATCTGTGTATTCTGGTGATTGAGTATGTTCTTCTGACACATTTTGTGTGCGTTTTCTTTTCCAGGGATTTTGCCCCTGACGTTTCTTGATGTGATGTTGATTTTTCTGTACTCATGACTGTCTTAGTTTAGGTTTTTGCACTGGGATATTCATGCTATGTCATTTCGTACTTTCCATGTCACATGCTAACTTATCGATAATGTGTGTAGTATTATCTCCCTTGCACCTGAATACCTCTTGTATAAAAAGCTCAGTTAGTTGTATGTGCTGATGGGGGTTCATTGTGTGCCCTTTTGTGATTTATTCTATCTTGTTGGGCTAATCCTGGTGTGTCGGTTCTGCCAGCTCCCTTGAGTGGCCCACTTGTCATTGCAGAGGCTCTTGGTGGCCGGAAGAGCTCCAATAAAGCTGCAAAACCCAAGGAGGCATCCAAAAAGGACAAATACCTTTTTAAGCGCAGAGATGAAGCTGCTGAGCTAAGGACAAGTCAAACTGGTCAAGGTCATGCCAGTTCCTCTTCATCTTCTGTGCAAGAGGATGGAACGTCTGATTCAGCAGCAGCCACATATGTATTCCAGAAAAGGGATCAGGATGAAATGGGTGAATATCCTGCGGGGGATCAAGTGGCAACTTCAGCTCCTGCCATAAGTTCTAAAGATATGCTTGCTGCAGGCAAGGAATCTACTGCTGAAATATTGTGTCACATTTCCTGGGCTATGCTGAAAATAAGAAATTTAATTTTTTGTGACTTTCATTTTTGCAGGTCCTGCTGTTTCTGGGAAAGTGCACTCCCCAAGTGCAATGAGTGGCTTAGAACAATTAGAAGTGACTGGCGTTCCGAACATTCTTCAAGGTCAAGCGGTCGATACTGACATGAGCAAGGTTGCTTCGGCAGGTGCTGGTCATGTTGGCACAGTTGGCAGCTCGGTGAAGAAGAAGAAAAAGGTAGCTAAACGTCCCGCTGAGGAAGTAACCTCTGATAAATCTGGCGTTCCTGAGAAGAAGAAGAAGAAGAAAATGAAGAAAATGGTTGGTGAAAGCAAGTCAGAGCATCTGGAGAGAACGTCACCTGGTTCTAGTGTCAAAGCAAGCGGTAAGCCTCTGCAGATTCCTGCTTCATCTGCAGAGGGATCTTCAGCAACCCATCTGAAAAAGGAAGTTGGTTTCACTGACTCTGTTCCACATCAAGTGGGTTCATCACTGATAGGAGTTGATGAGATTTTTGATGAGGTGCCTCAGATGTTAGCTGACTTGCGTAGTCTTGCCTTGAACCCATTTCATGGAGCTGATAAGAACAGGCCTGCAATAGCACGACAGTTTTTCCTGAAATTCCGAGGTGTAGTTTTTCTAAAAAGTTCGAGCGCCTTGTCTCCTCCTGAATCAGAACCTAGCGAGGCCCGGTCCTTGAGATCCCCACCTTCCTCTGAACCTGCTGACAGACCTACTGGGAGCAGTAAAAGTTCGAAGCCGTCAAAGCTATCGGCAAGACATGATGACTCTGCAAAGGTAGGCCGGAAACGTCTCCCATCTGAGCGTCAGGAAGAACGTGCTGTCAAGAAGGCCAAGAAAATTACTGAAGTAAAATCCTTAGGTGCTGAGAAAAGGGCAAAACTAAAGAACCCTGACATGCAACGCTCAGAAGGAAAAGTGAAGGCTGCTGCATCGCCACAGCCAAGACGTGTGAAAACGGAGCAACAATCTAAAAAAGCAGACCGACCTCCGAGAGTTGAGGAGCCGACATATCTTGTGATGAAGTTTCCGCCAGGATCTGCTCTCCCATCTCACATAGAGCTGAAGGCGAGATTTGCTAGATTTGGGCCATTGGACCCGTCACTAACCCGGGTCTTCTACACAACGTACACTTGTCGGATTGCCTTCCTGTACAAACAAGATGCCAATGTTGCCTACAGGTATGCTGTAGGGAACAAGTCTGTGTTCGCAAATGTCAAGTTTATGTTGAAGCCAGTGGCAGGACCTGAGCCCCAGCAACCGAGCACCGGCACACCTGAAGATGGTGAGCCCTCTTTGAATCATGATTTGACTGTGACAGAGACTAGGCCTGCTCCTCTTGTTCAGCTACCGCAGCAGCCACTGCAACCTTTGAAATCAATCTTGAAGAAACCTTCTGGAGGTGATGATGCCGCAGGTCCTACTAATGGTGGAGGTAAAAGTACAAGAGTACGGTTTAGCGTGGGTGAGGGAAAAGGTGGTGCTAGTAACAAGGTAGGAGTTCAAGTGCCAAAGATGGAGTCTAGGAATGCAGTGTCCCCGTCTTCTGAAAGTGGTCCGTTACAATCTCCATCTTCTTCTATTACTGTGGATGTTGTTAGTAACAATCAAAGGTTCATTTCTTCGCATCCATTGCATCAACCTCCTATTCTCCCCACTCCTCAATATATTAGACCTCCAAGTAATTTTCCACAGCATCATGTTGAAGTTTCTCCAAGAAATAATTTCAATTATAATGTTTCAACAAGCACTGGCACTAGTAGTCTAGCACCTCCAATGCCATCCAGCATAGACATCTCACAGCAAATGATGAACCTCTTGACGAGGTGTCATGATGTGGTGACCAATGTGAAGGGCGTTCTTGGATATGTGCCTTACCACTCTCTTTGAATGCCCACTCTTTCACTTGGAGTGCATGTTGCTTGGATCACCATAATTGATGGCGGCCAAAATGGACAAAAAGAAAATAGAAGAAAAGGAAAGAGATGAACTTGGTTTGAGCCAATGAGGTTCCCAATATGGTGCTGTGAACAGACGGGTCATGTAGATACGCGACAAAGCTACCTTATTAGAGCTGAATTCACCACAAATGGAATGAGGGCACGCGGAGATGAGTTAGATTATACAATAGGCGGATGAATTTTATGTATTGGCGTCTTGTAGCGGGATTGATTTTTGTGTATCTGAGAATCAAGCTGTAAGTCAATTCCTCTCTTCCCCATTGACAATTTTGGTGTTGCGTTCGGTTATTGTTTTCCTCTTGCTTACTCATTTTGTGGCCTGCTTGCTTATGTTAATGGTAAGTGCTGACAGTTTCATGAACTAAAATCATTTTATTACCCTCACCAGAGTCACCACTGCACACAATAAAATCGGCTAGATATCAATTACAGAATCATTTTATACGAAGTACATACTTTGGCCTTTGTATACGGAGTACATCTTTTGGGCACAACAGTAGTCTACTATCTAGTATATATATTCTAAAGTTTGGCTTGACAAGCATAGCTGTTTAAGGAGTTATCTATATATATAAACGATTTTAAAAAAAAAAAAGGCTTACAATTTGCCGGACCAGAGGCCATACCAGTCAGAGTTCAAAAGCAAATTTAAACAGAACTCCATCAATCATTTTTTTTTTCCATCAATCATTTGCTCCAAGATTGTTACAACAAGGCATAAAGGTTGGAAAAGAAAAAAAATGTGCCTGCCACCGAAAGAAACCAACGAACAATGGCGCCAAATTTCAAACAACATCTAAAGTTAGTTGTCAATTGCCATCCAACTCTTACACAATATCCTTTCACATTAATCCGCCATAATTTCCTCTCATCCAAACATATACTGCCCTCATAAAATTCACCTCTCACCTCATTTTCTCTCTTTTCCATTTTCCCTTTCTTTACCAATCTCCATATCCTAACAGAAGGGAGAAACAAGAAAAGGAAGTCATATCAACCATATCAACAATAAGTATTGTTTATGTAGCTAGAAACAATATAATATAACCAGATGGAGTATCGACCCATAGAGGTGAAACTAATGTGTGCTAGAGATTTAAAGGACGTAAATGTGTTTTCAACAATGGATGTTTATGTCATAGGGTCAATTTCAGGAGACCCAAAGAGCATGCAACGTACCCATGTTGATAAAGATGGTGGTATTAATCCCAAGTGGAATTATGAAATGAAGTTTGCAGTTGATGAATCAGCTGCAAAATTAAACAGACTTGGGTTGGTTTTTCAGATAATGTCAGACAGAACTTTGGGGGATAAGGAGGTTGGCAGGGTATATGTTCCTTTAAAGGAGCTTTTCGAGGCGGCCGGGGTTGGGGAGGATTGCTCGTCGGGTGAGGCCTTGGGTGAGGAAAGGCAATTGATGTATCAGGTGCAAACACCTTCAGGAAAGTTTAAGGGGCAGCTTGAGTTTACATTTAAGCTAGGGGAAAGGTTTATTCAGACTGTTGACAGGAAACTTGATGAGCCAGTCATGGCTTATCCGGCTGCACCGGGGCATATACCCGGTCGTGGAAATGGTTATCCAGGCCAGGGTGGGTTTGGGACTGGTCCTATGCCTTTACCTTGTCCGAGTTCTTATCCTGGTCCTAGTGGTTCAGCACCTTATGAACAACATAAACATGGTCCACATGGACAATATAATCCGGGTTACCAGCCACATGGATACAGACATGGATATGGATACTCAAATCCTCCTCCTCCAAACCCGCCTATGGGGTATGGTTATGCGTATCCAGGTCCGGCACCAGGTGGATACCCGTACCCAGGGCAACCTGGTCCTCCAGGTTATGCTCCACAAGTGCTTCAGCAGGTTCAAAGACCAGGGAAGCCAAAAAAGAATAAGTTTGGGTTGGGGGCAGGAGCGGCAGCGGGGATTGGAGCTGGGCTGTTGGGAGGGTTGTTGGTAGGGGAGATGGTTGAGGATGTGGCTGAAGCTTCTGCTTTTGATGCCATATATGACGATTACTGATCTAGTAAGAGGCAGAGAGGAATTTTGTTGCTAGTAATCATAGGGGGTAAAAACGTTTGACTGTTTGAGAATTGAGGAAGTACAATATCTTCATTGAAATTTTGGAACAGAATGGGAAATTGTCTTTAACGATTCTCTAGGCTAGAGTAACTAAGGTTTGTAATTATGCTTTCAAGAGCTAGGGAACGCATTTTTGATGAGTTTATAAGGTTGCTTGAGATTGAATTTGCGTCTTATATTGTGTGCTCATTTCGTGTGCTCTGATAAGTAAGATGTTTAGAATTGATAAGCGAACTTGAATGCATTTCTCAGAACAAAACAGGCTGTATAATCCATGTTGTTGTACTGACCTTATTCATTGAGTTTCATATATATAGTTCATCGATTGGTTAATTCCTCAATTTCTTTGATATACGTAAAATATTCGACAAATGCCACTAAGTTTTTGTCTAGCTACTCTCCTCAAATCCTCACCCTTGTTGTGTGTGGCACATTAAGTGCTACTTTTATTTAGTTATTATATATATTTCAGGCAAAATTACCCATAATATCTCAGATTGTGCCCCAAATATCTCACAATAATCCAAAGTTCGTAAATTATCCCCAATAATCCCAACTTGGCCCCCTATATCCCTGAGCAGTCCAATGATTTTCGGGTGGGCAATTTTCAGTGTACATTGCATGCGTGTCATTAATTTGGCAGATGTTTGTATTGTCGAAGTGCCTATAACCTATTGGGCGGTTGCTAACTCCATGATTGATGACTCAGATTAAAACAAAGCATTACTACATGAAGAGTTTTTGTCTAAATTTATTTATTTCGGTGGTAAATCTAAATTTTGCATGAGGCATGCTTTGTTTTAATATGAGTCAACATATCTAACTAAACAAACACCTACTAAATAGATGCATGTCATGCATGCAAGGTACACCGAAAACGGCACTGCGGGAAATTATTTGACTGTTCAGAGATATATGAGATTGTTCAGGTATATAGGGGGGCATGTTGGGATTATTAGAGGTAATTTACGAACTTGAGATTATTGTGAGATATTCGGCAACTTGGGATTATTCTCGATAATTTTCCCTATATTTTACTAGCTACCGTAGTGGTATATGACTTGATCCAAATTAAAAAGTATATATGACCTATAGTCCTATACGGTTATCCCCAACAAATCATTTCTTTAAGTAGCTAATCATGATGACCCTTCAAAACATAATAATCAAATTGTCAGCTAATTCTGAGATGATGGATTGGAAATGATCAAGTATATCAACATTGTCCTCCGATTTGATATATGTGCACATTTTATTCAGCCACGTACAATCCTCTAAATAGTATTAAGAGATGCAATCATACAATCCACAATCATCGGCGTGTTCGATACTTCGATTCATTCTGAAAACACCAAAAAAGAGAAGATGATCTACTCAGTATCGTCTAAATATTACTCCCTTCGCCCCAATTTAGTGGATCAGCAAACAGAAAATGAAAGAATATACATCGGTGTTCTTCTTTCCTACCCCTCTCCCGCTCATATCCCTTCTTAAGAAAATTAGTTGAAAATGTATATTTAGTATGACTCTTCTATCTGTATTTGTGGTGACCTTTTCTTGACTTCCAATAATTAAGGCTTAATATGAATATATCCTTGGAAAAGAAGGGTCGTACCGTGACATTTAGGATGTCCTGTGATATGATTCAATCAAAGAAAGAAATAAAAGGTTATATATTGAGCTTGGATTTTTTCTTTCAATTCAATCAAAAAATAATTGACATAATGAAGAGTTTGAGACCGAGAAAATAAAGCCAACGAAAAATGGAGGCTCTAAAGTGGTCATTCATATATCTTTGCAAGTAAATAATATTTTAAATTTAAATTAGGTGGCAAAAAGTCAAACCGTGGCCTTGGGGTATACGAGGCCAATATTATCTTCCCTCGACTGACCAACTACTTACGCTATAAAGAAAAACTGTTGGCGTTTATAAATTTATATGTTACTAAGAAAAATGTGCCCTTTAATTTTGCACTCATTCAATTCAGTCACGCTCATGAAAATGAAAAACTAATTTTTTGACTAAATTGAGGTAGGTTTGGTCAGAGAATTGTTGTAGATGGACTTTAGAGTATGAACTTTCACAGTACATTTTCTTTCTTCTCTTAAATGTGGTTTTCTCAATCAAATTAACTCCCAACATGCACTCCGTAAAGAAAAACTCCTTTTACATTTGAAGATTATTCACAAAAATGTCTCGAAAATCCAATCCAAAGCACCAAATGCTATGGCCTTGAATTGCCTGCTTTGGATGGTCATGTATGAATATCAAAACATTCTTCTTTTTTGTCTCTTTTAAGATAATAATATATTGTATAATACATAATAAATTCTGTAATACATAATATATTATTGAAAGTTAGTAAATTACCACTTAGTTTGTCACAACACTTGTTGTACAATTTTTAATTTTTAATTTTTTAATTTATATAAAATGCAATACATCTCCATAAATATTCGATCACTACTTTGTATACATAGTTATGCAGATAACGAAATTAAATTCAATCATTAATTTTTCTCAAGTACTTTTTTCGCTTCATTTTGAAGTATTTTATTTGGTTTATCAAGTTTTGTTTTGTATTTACCTTTGTTATTAAGTATATAAGCAAAATCTACTAAATAAATAAAGAATAATAAGTTCGTTTGGGATTTTAGAGTTTATAAAAAAAATTACTAAACCAAAAGATACTAAACTTTGAAATGTAAATTAGATCACTCAAATCAAATCAAAATAACACGAATTAAAATTTACCATTGATTTAAGGGTTTATTCGAAAAATGAAATAACGGGGTTTCATAGTTTAATTCACATAAATAAAGTTCAGTCATTAAACGAAGAAACTCATTTTCATATCAATTAACTTCAAATCTATTTTTTTTTTTTTTTTGAGGGGAACTTCAAATCTGTTTGGATTCTACATCAAGTAGACCTTGTATATTCTCCAAAGAGACTTGTAAAAGATGGAAAATTGACAATTAATTAGTTCTCAAACAAATTGTTTTCCTAAATAGGTTAGCTTATAACTTTTTCCTAATTAATTCTAGTCTATTTAAGGATACTCTAGATTTTAGAAGGAAATACACTAAAATAAAATATAAAAAAAACAAAATATTCTAAAATATTATGTGAAAAATAAATTTTAGCTTTTGAGTACCTAAGTTATACTTATAATTTACATTTGGATACCTCTCGTATTCAATTTTTTTTTTTGGATACATAAGGTTTGTTACGTTACCTGTTTGATACTTGGACATTTAAGTTTCTAGTTTGACCGTGAAAAAGGTTGATGTGTGATATACATTTAATTTTTTAGTGCTAAACGTCCATTTTACCCTTCTAATTGTGTTTGTTTTGAGAGTGAACCGTGCGATAATTGCTGTTGCCCAATTGTCATTTTTATGATTAAATTGGCTATGAAAGGTGAGGAAAGACAATGAGTTTGTATAAAATAACCCCCTTGGTATAATAACAATTATAAAAGAATTGAGAAAAAAACTTTATTACTTAATTAAATATAATGAATACTATGTAC
This sequence comes from Pharnaceum exiguum, assembly GCA_900322385.1. Classification (NCBI taxonomy): domain Eukaryota; kingdom Viridiplantae; phylum Streptophyta; class Magnoliopsida; order Caryophyllales; family Molluginaceae; genus Pharnaceum; species Pharnaceum exiguum. The sequence continues at coordinate 21,689 of ONZK01001198.1, read as the reverse complement.
CTAAACGTACATTATGTTATTCCTTAGATATTCAAAATGTAAAATTTCCTAACTTCTATTGTTTAGGATAAATTGCATAAAAAGCTCTTAGACATATACAATGCTTTTTGTTGGACTTAACTAGGTTTAATCTATTTATTTATTATCATAATTTTATGTGCAATAATATTGTTTAATCTGTAGTAACACTCTTGGTAACAGACTAATTTTATTTAATAAAAAATTATACTATTAAAATTACATTATTCGTAGCACCACACTCAAATCTACAAAAAATTCATCTCAATAGTAAGTTACTATAATAACAATTATAAAAGAATTTAGAAAAAAAAATATAAAACCCAACTTGATTCTTTTTGGGACGGATGGGCACAATGGTTATATGCCCACAATGTCACAACGTCAGTGTGCCACTTTCCTCCGTGGCGGTAAAAAGTGTATAATTAGTACCGGCAAAAGAAAGCAAAACATGAGTCATCTCCATAGGTTACGACTTTATACTTCCGTAACAGTACGATAAACGGTCTTATATGAACATATCAAGAGAAATATGTTTTGTTTTTGTTTTATGGGCTTAAGAAAAACGAGTTTGGATTCTCTCTATTACAATTAATCACTTGCGCCATAAAAAAAATTAATCACTAGAAGTGTTGAAGAGGATGTGAACTTCAACCATCACAAAATGCCAACTAACTTTACAAGTGATTTAGGTTGTGTGAGATTTTTTTTTTTTGAGATCCAATTTTTTCTTTTAAGTAGGCATCCTAACTTAGTTACGGGGAAAAATACCATTTTAGGTACCTGACCTATAGTATAATACCAATTTGGGGTCTCACTAATTCAATATGTCAATAAGGGTACCTGACCTTTCAAACATTGTAACAATATGGGTACCTGCTCTAACGCCGTTACATTTTCCTGTTAAGCGTGATGACGTGTCATACTCTGATTGGATGAGGATGTGGAAACATAGCGAATTGACCATTTTACCCTTACTATAACTTGTTTTTCATCATATTTTATAGTTTCCTAATTATCAATTTCATTTTCCTTTTCTTAAAAAAATTATAAAATATGATGAAAATCGAGTTACTATAAGGGTAAAGTGGTAAATTCGAAACATTTCCACATCCCCAGCCAATCAGAGTATGACACATCATCACGATTAACATGAAAATGTAACGGCGTTAGAGCAGGTACCCATATTGACATATTGAATAAGTGAGACTACAAATTATTATTATACTATAGGTAAGTTACCTGAAATGGTATTTTTCCTAGTTACGGAGATGAGTCAATAAATGGGCGAAACAAACAAACGTGGCAAGCCTCAAGTGAAGTAATGAGTGCACGAATCATCAAGTAAACAAACACGAACAAAAAGAAACAATCACCCTCACTTGAATCATACTCAAATTTCACATTTCATCCATATCATCATTTCATCGTCACCGGCCAAACCAAACCAAACCAAAACAAAACAAAGAACATTCTACCGCTCTAACCAATAACCTCAACAAAAAATAACAAAAATATCCCCAAAATGCCCTCCTCTCCCTCACCCTCACCTTCCCCTTCACCTTCACCACCATCTTCTCCTACACGCGACAACAATACACCACAACACGACCAAGAAGCAGAGACAGACCCAGAACCGTCACCAGCACTCCACTCTCTCTCCTTCAACCAAGACTACACATGCTTCTCAGCAGCCACGTCATCTGGTTTCCGCATCTATAACGCTGACCCTTTTCGTGAGATCTTCCGACGCACCTTCACTGGTCCTTCACCTGGACAAGGAGAGAGAACTGACTCCACCTCTGGTTCAGATGGTGGTGGTATTGGTGTTGTGCAGATGCTCTTTCGATGTAATATTCTTGCTGTTGTTGGTGGTGGCCCTCAACCTCAGTACCCTCCTTCTAAAGTCATGATTTGGGACGATCATCAGTGCAGGTATAATAAATAAACCAAAAAAAAAGGAAAAAAAAAACTTTTTTTGGGTTTTTGTTGGAAGTTAAGTTTTGTTCATTTTTTTGTAGAGATAATTAGTTTTTAGCATCTGGGTATCTCTTGAAATGTGTTGAAAGTATTTGGTTGTGTGAAAGTTTTGGTCTTTTAGCTTATGGTTGTGTCAAAGTTTCATTCTTTTTTTCTTTTTTTTGTGGTGTTAGTCTAAAGAACTTTCAATTTTAGGTTGTGGGTATCTCTTAAAATGTCAAGATAGGTTTTGGGTTGTGCTCAAATTTGTTGTTTAGCTCATCTTTGCATTAAAGTTGCGTTCTTTTTTATTTGGGATGAATGTGATCATTAGTTTTAAGTGAGTGTTTATATATACTGAAATGTGTACAATTTTACTGTAAGAATTTACTTTTGACTAATGACTTATTAAGGATATAGTTTTTTCAAGTTGAAGTTGCTGTGTTTGTATGGTAAGATAGACTTTCATTTGATATGTTGTCCTAACAGTGGAGACTGGAGACTTTAGTTTGGAACTTATGTAGCAGTGTGCAATACGAAAATGGACAGACTGTCATTCAGAAAGTCTGTTTTGATGCTTTTGGATAGGTGTTTATGAGGAAAAATGGGTGCTATTTCATTTTGCTTTATGTGAGATTCTGTAGTTTACTATGGTTGTGTGTTCAATTGGTGGCAGATTTTCGTCATGATACTATAGAATTTAGGTTTTGCTCGGGGTGCGTTGAAATGGTCTAGATAATCATGATCATTTTTCAATTTGGCGGTTGTCCAAAGGGGAGCTGAACTTGGTTTGAACTTATGCTTGTGCATTTCTTCAATGTATGGATGCAAATATTCTTAAGAGGAATATTAATTTTGTAGTTACTTTATTTTTGTCCTGGAACAGATGTATTGGGGAGCTGTCCTTTAGGTCAGAAGTGAAGTCAGTGAGGCTAAGGCGAGACCGCATTGTCGTCTGCCTCCTCCAGAAGGTGTTTGTCTACAACTTTGCTGATTTGAAGCTGTTGCACCAGATTGAGACGATCTCGAACCCGAAAGGCTTATGTGAAGTCTCATGTTTGTCGGGGTCAACTGTTCTGGTTTGTCCTGGGCTGCAAAAGGGTCAGATTAGAGTTGAGAATTATGGGTCTAAGAGGACTAAGTTTATAATGGCACATGATTCGAGGATAGCTTGTATTGCTTTGACCCAAGATGGAAAGATGGTGGCTACTGCTAGTAGTAAGGGGACTTTGATAAGGATATTCAATACATTGGATGGTGTGTTATTGCAAGAGGTAATCACGAAGGCAAAACCATGAGCATTCACCTTTTTCTTTTTTGCGTATGTTATATAAAGTTGTCCAGCAGTTTTGAAGCCTAATTGACCCGTTTGTTGATATAGCTCAGTAGTTGTAGCTATGCTGGATCAGTTGTTGGTACTTGGTGCTTATTTAAATAGTTTGTTATGAAGTTGATGTGCAATTTGGTGCTCGTTATTTACGTTTTTCTTTCTTTGTGAGAAAAAGAGTAGTAAGCATGTGAATAGTGAAGGAACACTTTCTAATCTTAATTGTATATGTCTCCGTGACAACTCAAAGAAGCTTTTCCTGCACATCTGTACAAGAGTGGTGTGCTTATTGCTGCTGGCATTTACATTGGGATATTTAATACAGGTTCGGAGGGGCACTGACAGGGCAGAGATACAGAGCCTAGCTTTCTCTTCCTATGCCAAATGGATAGCAGCATCAAGTGACAGGGGAACTATCCATGTTTTTGGGCTAAAGCTTGATTCTGGATCACCAGGGAATAATGGAATGCAGAGTCCAACGGAGCAACCAAGCTCTCCACGGTCACCCCGCTCACCTATTTCGTCCATCTCCTTTATGAAAGGTACATACTACATAGTATCATTTTTTACTGTTAGCATTTTTTTTGTCTGAAGTGTATATTTAGACTTAGAAATCTGAGATGGCTTTGCGAAATAACTTTGCATCCATTGTCAATATATCAACATAGGACATCATTGATTTGTTGGCTGCTAGCTGTTTTTAAATCAATATCAGGCAGATATTTACTGGAATTGTAAAGCTGCAGTCCAGCCTGTCTAAATGCTTGATGATTTGCGTTTGGTCCTCTTTACGTTAGTTTTAAGAAGCTGCAGTGTAGAATATTTTGGAAATGTGCTCTTATGTCAATTATTTGGTGCACTTGGCTAGAGAGAAATACTCGGGTCA
>ONZK01001197.1:779-20502 GCA_900322385.1 Pharnaceum exiguum | reverse complement strand
TATATATATATATATATCTTGTTTAAGAATGTGAATATTCCGTATCAATAGATAAGTTGTAAACGAGAAAACAGTGATCTCCGGGGTGTAGAACATGTTTTTTTTTTGCTTTATTAATTTTTTCGTGTATGGTCTTATACATACTAGATTGATTGTTTATGTGCAGTTTGGATTCAGTCATATAATTTTTGAAATTTTTGTTTCTCATTTCGATAATAGGGTGTTATTGATTTGGCTAAGTCAGAGAGGAAAATGCAAGGGTAAGGTACGCAAAATCAACAAAGCGGAAGAGGAAAATGCAACATGGTATTTTGGTCCTATGTCAATTCATTTTGATTTTTTATTGTTTTTTCATTGTTGACTGAAATTGCCTTTACTTGGTTTGCCCACAATTTTTTTTTTAAAAGTAATTATAATATATAATATGTAATATATTATAATATATAATGTATTATGAATATACCCGTTTTGACATTCTGGTGATCAATTTTATGACATCGATTGGACATGTTGGTTAAAAAAGTTACAATGTGGACATTATGGTCAATTTTTTAGTTTTGGATGGACAATATGGTTAATTTTTTTACTTTGGATAGACAAACTCATTATGTTGTGGAGATACTGAGATGGCTAACGGAGATATGAGCTTTTATATTCTTCTATCGGTTGATTTTAAAAAATCATTGCGGAGTAAGTTATGTGATTTTATTAGGAAACACGATAAATAATCAACTTTAATTAGATGTACTCAACAGACCATTAATCTGCGGGACACGTGTTGAGTTTAATGATTCCTGATGTTCGGTAGATAACTAGATACTTATTAGCTCAAGTAAGACAGAAGTTGGCAAACTAGACCATCTCATGTAAACTGATGATAATATACATTTAGGAATCAGGATGATTATTTTCAAATATTTCATCACGTCACTCCCCTTGTCATTAACATTCTACTGTAATTGAAGATAAACCTGTATGATTACTTAGTGTTATGAGGATTTGTATGATTTATGAACTATGATGAATATCGTTGTAGCCAGCTTCTTTTTTTGAATCTCATCTCATTATTTAATCAATATATAGGTGGAAGAAGAACATGAGGTCATTGCCAAAAAAAGAAAGAAAGAAAGAAGATGAGGTCCCCACAACCTCATCCCTATCAATGAGTCCACTTCAGCCCTATGATACGGCCGCTCTTCCTTTTCAATTGTTTGTTTATAGTGCTATGTCATTATTATTATGAGGGACAAGTGGATATCCGGTGCATTCGTCCAAAATTTGGAACCAGTTCTTTAAAATCGGGAACCAATTTTATGTGCAGAGGGACTGTCTAGTCGTCTCCAATACGAGGTAAACCAGGGGGCTTTAAACTGTCGCAGAATATGTCATGGTGCTCCCATTGTTTCTCACATGTTGTTCGCTAATGATTCGATAATTATTTGTGGGGCGGATAAGGATAATGCTAATAAAGTGTATGTTTATTATGTTTTCTATAGAGGCATAGTGCGCATTGTGCACGCTTGACGAACATGTTTTAACTTGTGCGGCTGTGCCTATATGTGGAGATGATGCCAATGCAATAGTATCCCACTTGTTATTGGAGTGTACAGTCTTAGCTAAATTTATTTGTTGCCCGGAAAGAAATCTTTATTTTCATTGTGAAAAAAAAATCACACATAGCTGGAGCCATCTAGATTCGAACACAGAGCTACTGTCTAGTGTTAAATCGCCCCAACCACTGTCCCACGCATTCCGATGTGTAAGATTGTTGTTGGCATTATGTTTATAGACTTAAAGGATGGCTAAAATTTACAGTACTTTCACATACGAATTCCGACTTCGTTGGGGACATCTGACCCAATCGAACATAGTGTAGCTCCGCCCCTGGTTGAGAGGGTTACGGCAAGGAAGGGAGGAGAGAGAGTGATGAAGATGGTTGCAGGCGATGATGGAGGAGAAACCGGGGGAGTGGAGTTGATGAAAGATGAGTTAAAGTGATTAAGTGAAAGTGAGAGGGGGGGAGTTTAAAGAAGAAAGAAAATAAAGAAAAGGAATAGATATGATAGGGAAGTATGAAAGAAAACTTAAAATATGGGTAAAATGGTCAATTCAGAGTATCAGTATAACTTAGCCAATGAGAGGATGACAACGCAATCATTTTAACGGAAAATGCTGACGACGTTATAACAGGTCCCATATTGGTACATAGTTCAAAAGTATAGATACCCTGATTGGTATATTGAAAAGTTTAGGTCCCAATTTAATATTACTCTATAAATCAGGTACCTAAAATGGAATAGTTATATCGTACACCCGGTGTACAATGAGCATCGTACACCATCTTTGTTTATTTCTCTTGTTTTAGCCCATTATTTTATAAACAATAAAGGGCCCAATCTTTTAATCATCTACATGACTACATACCAAGGTGGGTGTACGATGCTCATTATACATCGGGTGTATGGTATAAATTGCCCCTAAAATGGTATATTTCTTTTCTTTTAAAAAGTCCAAATAACTTTTTTTTGTTTTTAAGAGAAGCCCAACAAAACGTATTTAATCACAACTATTTCGTTTTTTTTTTGAAAGCGAACTATTTCGTTCTTACGCTGCAACTGTTTAATTTTCCTTTTTGGTTTTTCCGATTACCAACCCCCGACGCCCGACGCGTTTACTTCTTTCCGACGCAGGTGGACCTTTTATCTTTAACACACATGACTTCTTCATCTTCTTCGACTCACAATGCCTTTGGGTTTTTGGCGGGAACCATCTATGGCCCACAAGAGCTTATGCCAAAAGATATGGAGAGGTTTCGTCCGATGAATTCTGAGGAGAAGTTAATCTACCGAAATCAAGTTGATAATTCTAAGGTTACATCATATGCTCAACAACAATATGCTTCTTTTAAGTGCATAGCAATTTTTTTTTTAAACCCGCTTCATATATGAGACTGGGTGAGGCAGGTCATCATTGTTTATTTGATGGGTTATTAATGGCTACCTTCATCATTAATACTAATCTCATATATGAAGTTAATCTACCGAAATCAAGTTGATAATTCTAAGGTTACATCATATGCTCAACAACAATATGCTTCTTTTAAGTGCATAACAATTTTTTTTGTAAACCCGCTTCATATATGAGACTGGGTGAGGCAGGTCATCATTGTTTATTTGATGGGTCATTAATGGCTACCTTCATCATTAATACTAGTCTCATATATAAAACGAGTTCGCACAACTTTTTGTGTTAACTGTATCCTATTATAATATGGATTTGTTTTTTTTTCTTTTGTAGGGTTTTGGTGTTAATTGTGATGGGTGTTTAAGTGGAAGAATAAATAAGATACTCCCCACCACAAGTGAGTGGGATCTTGCTGAGATTGTCCCGCAATATGCCACATCAAGGATTAACATCCCAGTAATTAGAAATGAGAATTGCAATCAACTTTTATTTTTTTATTTACATGTTTTTTTTTTGAACTGATGATCAATGTGATTTTTTTGTTTAATAGGGTAATCCCTTCAAGTTCAAAGATCTCCTCAAAGCTAATTTTCAATTGGTAGGAGGTGTAATGTACTATGTTACTTTTGCTGCTATTGGAACAGTTGATGAAGTTGAGGTATTGTACCAAGCAAAAGTTTGGGCCAAGGTGGATTCTACTTTGGAGCTTAAGTTGATTGAGATAGTTAGGGACAAAATAGGTATCAATTCTCTTCAACACTTTTGTTCACTTTTATGGGTGTTAATTATTCAAGTTAACTATGGTTGTAATTATTTTTTGTGTTACTTGAGAAAAGAAAATTTCTTTGAATTTTGTTTTTGAATTTAAATTGTATTTTTTTCGTCATAGTGATACAGTTCAGTTTACTTTCATTCAATATCTTAATGGAATTCTATAGAATGATCAATCATTTTTACCATTGTCTTTTGGGGAATAGAATTCTAGCAACAGAATTAGATCCCTTGAGCTCAGCTCAGTTAAGTTTCAGTTTAGATCATTTCATATGACCAAAACACACCCTTAATCTCTTTTGTTCACATAAGTGTCCACTGACGTGAATTATTGGTTACTTTTAATATTTTTTTTCTCAGCTGAAGATTTGCGTCGAGAGCTTGAGACCTTTTACGCCACTTGTGTGAAGCCTCATGCTCGCACCAGAGGTTCCTGTAAACGCAGCCCAAGGAGTAACAATTCCGTCATCAGGTAATGTTAGTTGATTGCCACTAATTTATGATGAACAATTGTATTGTTGGCGTGATATTTTCATGGTAGTATACACACTTCATATCGATTTTGGCGTGTATGTGGGGTATCATGTTCATGCTCATATATTTCTTTCAATAATATATGTATCCTTGCTCTTCAATATTAATTGATGATAAACGTTAAATAAAATTCTAAGAAATTATCATGGTGTATCGTCTGTTTTCAGGGTTGAACCAGGCCACGCGACATACGTAGAACTCAAGCCGAGGGAGCTTATCCTCGGTGGGTTCCGTATTTTCTCGTAAGTAGTCATTTATGAATAGCTATTTATTTCTGCCTGCTAAGGTTTCAAAAAACACTAATTAATTGTTTCTTGTTTTTCTGTTCTAAGGAATGAAATACAAATGGAAAACACCGGATGGAAATACGCCAGAGCTCGAAGATTTGCTTCCAAAAAGTGGAAATCCTTCGCTCTAGCAGTAAGTCTTCTTCTCTGGCCATTATTTGATGATCTTCTAATTTTTAGACTAGTTAAAAAATTCTTCTTTTTAACTAATAAACTTATTTGGTTAATAGCCCTTAACATAATGGAACTGTATGTGTGGAGAGATACATTTGTTGGTCCGTTAGGGCTTTAGACGCTTTTCATTTATATGTATTTCATAATGATTTTCTAAATACTTTCGGAAATTGAAGTTGTGACGTGCTTTGGGTGCATGACTTACGGTTTCCATGCGTTACTCGTGAGAGGTATGATAAGCATTAGAGAAATCTTGTGCAGGATAGTAATCGTAAGATTTTCACTTGAATTTGTCACAATGAACATAGTAAGCGAAAAAGTATATATTGTTGATTGAGAGATTATCTGAGTGATTGCAAACTGTATATGCCAGAGTTCTGGAAAACTTGTGTTATCCAAGATCAAATTGTTAACATACTATATATATATGTGTTCCGTTATTAATGATAAGTAACTATGTATAGCTTCTAAGTCGGGTCTTATTTTTCCGCTAAATGTGGTGCCCTTTGTACAGATGAGATGCTTGTTTCTTTTTTCTTTGTAGACATTCTATTAGTGTACAGCATGATCTAAGAATTAGTTGGACTTCTGTACGCTAACATGTCTGTTCTTCTTTGATTTGCAGGATAAGATACCCTACCTTATGAAGGCACAAAAGATTTTCGGGGAGAAGCATCTTCGTCAATGTTGAACATCATCCTTTAGATTATAGCCTTTAATTTAACTACTACAGATCACGGAGTAGTTATTTTACCCCCTCTCCCTCTCTATGTCACAATGTGCGTGCTTGCATAGAACAACAACAACCGAGTGTAATTCCCATTCAATGGGGCTGCTCATGATCAGGATGCACGTATGTGTATGCTTGTATATTGTACAACATACTCGATCATAGTCAGTTTGTATACAATACGACCAACAAATGAGGAATCATGACCAATAATGTAACAGATATTACTTGTACAACAATTTAGTTTTGGGGGGTACTTCACTAGTACAGTTTCGCCTCCTTGCTATGAGTAATCGTATATAGTGTCTGTTTATTATATTCTTTTATAGAGGCATAGTGTGCAGTGTGCGTGCACGCTTGACGAACATGTTTTGACCTGTGCCTATATGTGGAGTTGATGCCAATGCAATATAGTATCCCAATTGTTATTGTGAGTGTTATTACCAGAACAGATTATTCGTCATACTGTGTTGTTTTTTTTTTTCATTTTAAGGGTGGTAATGAGGCCGATGAGAATCGACCTCCTAATCTTAATTTGTTGAAAGTGTTGCTCTCTGCCCACTTGAATAAGTCTCTCTTCTAAGTAGTGTGGTTGTGTTCAATTTAGTTGTGTACGGAGTATGTAGTTTTTCCACTTCCGTTACACCGGCCGACTAGTTATTCCGTACGAATCAAGCAGACTAAACATCAAAGGAAAAAACAAGGCAGTCCTAGATCCTCCACTTTCCAACGCTTATGCAATTGAGTGTTGAAAAAGTGACGCTCGGCTTATGTGTAAACTTTGTTCGCTAAAGGACTGTCACGCTCCAGCTTGATTTGTGATTGATGATCTTATGCATTATTATTCATTAAAAGTGTATCTGTGATCTGCTATTCTATGAACTAACACTGACACTCAAGCTTGCCGAAAACTAATAATGCACTGAACAAATGTGTGTTCTGTACAAGACTACAAGTTGGTCAGTTTATCTATTTCGACTAGTGACACAAATAGCCTGAATAGCTTTTATGTTTCTTTATTTGTCATTTCATTCTTCAGACATTATATTCTACTGAGTAGAAACCGAGAAATAGTGTAAAGGGATTGGTACAAGATTGTCTAAAAGAAACTGTACAACTATTGTCTGATATGATGATGATCATTAATGGACAAAGTGGTAAAGCTTGGGGAAAGTTGGAGGAAAATGGTTGCGCTGTATGCCCTCCTTGTATGAAACATTTAATTATGTAAAGAGGTAGTAGGTGATGAATTTCTGAAGATAAAAAGTTCTAACAGTGTAAGATTCCGGGCTTTCAGATGCAGTTCTTGTTTATTTTTTATTCAAGGAATCATTATGTCTCTGGTTAACTTTTCTAGTTTTCTTCATATTAAAATGCTCCCTACTCTTGATGACTAAATAATACACCAAGAATTGAGTAAGAATAAACGTGCAGATTGACCTGACAAAGCTTTTTGGTCCTAAATCATATCCTCTGTTAGTGCTTTGGGACATATGAAAATGCTTAGCTTATACAACAACAACCGAGCGTAAATCCTCATTCAATGGGGTGCTCGTGAGATAATGCTTAGCTTATCTGTTTTCATATTGCTTTTCCTTCCCACTCATAGCACATTGTGGAGAGGAGCTCCTACTGTTCTGATCAAGTTACTTCTTGTTCAGATGAGTTCTATACTCTTCATTCCCCTCACATGGCTTCTGCTTGTTCTCCCATGTGTAGTGCGCGCCTCGTTCTTGCATCCAGCCACAATGCTCACCGCAACCAAAATCTCAAAGCCAGGTTGTCGAAGTAAATGTGGAAATTTAACAATTCCTTACCCCTTTGGTGTCCGCAAAGGCTGTGCAATGGGAGATGAATATATTGTGAGGTGTTACACAGGAGATGGTTACCCCAAGCCGGAGTTTCTAGAAAGCTACTCAGAGGTTCTACATATATCAGAGACTCAGGTACTGATTGCAGCTGGTCCAGTTGCGTCTTCTTGCAACACTCGTAAACAAGGGGATGGTGATGTTTGGGGAAGCCTTGATATGAGCAGCTTACCTTATGCAATGTCATCTACTGCCAACAAGTTTGTAGTCACAGGTTGTTCGCATTACGGATTGATTGAGGATCAAACTAAAGGGAAGCGCCAACTGGTCAGTTGTGTTGCCTTATGTACAAATGAAATGGACTTGGGTGACAGTGCATGTTCTGGCATTGGCTGTTGTCAAGCCCCTATTCCTGTTGGATTGCGGAAGTTTGAGACAAGGTTAGAGAAGATATACTATCAAGGAAATGTATCATCTGGAAATTGTAGCTATGCCTTCTTAGCTGAGCGCTCGAGTTTCAAATACAATGGAGCTATTGATCTCCAGGACCTAGATTTTCCTAAGAGGATAGAAAATTTACCAGTTATGTTAGATTGGTTTGTTACGAACAAAACATGTAGGGATGCTCAGCGGAATAGAAGCACTTATGCATGCCAAAAGAATGCAAATTGTATTGATCTTATTCATACTTTGAAAGTTAAGGGATATCGGTGTAAATGTCGTGAGGGATATGAGGGCAACCCTTATCTCAGTCCAGGTTGTACAGGTTAGTGATCTAAGGCTATTTCTTGTTATCTTCTTTTTACCTTAGTCCATATATGCCTACTACAATTCTTTGTGCCTCTGCAGATATAAACGAGTGCAGTGGACAAGATAGTCCATGTTCAGATAGTTGTGATAATATGCCAGGGAGCTATTATTGTTCTTGCCCAAGTGGATATCATGGTGATGGCCGGAAAGATGGGACTGCTTGTCGCCCGAAGAACCTGAGATTTATCTTTGCTCTCGGTAATGATTCATCATTAAATTTTCCAATATGATTATTTGTACACACTTTCATATGTTAAGCTACAAAGTTGGTTTTATTTTTCTTCTTTTGGTTTTTCTTTTCTCTGAAATGAAGTTGAAAAAGCTATTCTTCCTCTACTATCTTAAATTTTTCATGAGAAAGTAATGTTGACAATCACTGAGAAAACTGAATGACCAATAATAGCTACTGTAGTAATGTTTTGTGCATAATTTCTTTGCCTTTTCGGAAATTGCAGGAATAGCCATAGGCTTGGGATCAATTCTGTTCCTATTAGCTATATTTTGGATTTTTCTTACAGCAAGAAGAAGGAAAGTTATTATACAAAAAGCTAAGAACTTCAAGCAAAATGGTGGTTTGCTGCTGCAACAGCAAATGTCTTCACAGACAGGTCTGATAGAGAAAACCAAAGTTTTCACAGCAAGTGAGCTTGAAAAAGCTACTGATAACTACAATGTCAATAGAGTACTTGGTGATGGAGGTCAGGGTACTGTCTATAAAGGCATGCTGAATGATGGAAGCATGGTTGCCATAAAAAGGTCCAAGAAAGTAGACCAGAAGCATTCAGAACAATTCATCAATGAAGTGGTGATTCTATCACAAATCAATCATAGAAATATTCTTAAGTTGTTGGGATGTTGTTTGGAGACAGAGGTACCTCTACTCGTATATGAATACGTTCCGAATGGAACTCTATTCCAGCTTCTCCATGACCCCAGTGAAGATTTCCCGGTCACCTGGGAGATGCGCTTGCAAATTGCTGTTGATGTTGCAGGAGCACTTAATTACTTACATTCTGCATCCTCTAAGCCTATCTTTCATAGAGATATCAAGACATCTAATGTTCTGTTAGACGAGAAATATAAGGCTAAATTATCAGATTTTGGGACATCAAGATCCATTGAGATTGACCAAACTCATTTAACCACTCAAGTTCAAGGGACGTTTGGGTATCTTGATCCAGAGTATTTTCGATCAAACCAGTTCACCGATAAGAGCGATGTTTATAGTTTCGGGGTAGTGCTTGTGGAGCTTCTGACAGGGCAGCAAGCCATCCGCCCCACTGAATCTTCAAACGGGGAAGGTCTGGCATCATGGTTTCTCAAAGCAATGGAAAACTCTGATCTGAACAATATCTTGGCAGTACGAGTTCTGAATGAGGCTAGAAAAGAAGCTGCTGATGCCGTAGCCAACCTTGCAAAAGAATGTTTGAACATGGACGGGAGGGACAGGCCTACCATGAAAGAAGCTGCATTGGAGTTGGAAGTCATCAGTCGTCTTTGTCATGAGCCTGTTTCCCTTCTATCAGGAGACAATGACCTGATGCCCTCTGAGACAGTTGACAGAACAAGCAATGGTCTTTCACCAGCAGATACATCTCATACAGACGAAAGCTCAATGCCATCAAGTTGATCCACAGCTTTGCAAGCTGATTCTTGTTATAGTAAATGCTTTGGTGCTACATGGTTCATTCAAAAGTCTTACTTTAGAAGTTTGTGTAGTGTATGTTACATCTTGTAAATCTGATTCATTGTACTGACAGAAAATGCTCAAGTTCCGATTTATGACAATTTCATACTGTATGATTTTGGCTTGTATCAAGCATTATAATAGTCTGAAATAGTTACTTGGGCTTACATTTCTCTGTTTGAACTTCACCTTAAGTTTTGATGATCTACCCTTGAATCCTGCTGGCATCACAATCTGAGCTTAAAGTCCTGGCTGAATGGTGATTTTTTTTTGGGCTAATGATTATTTATCTACTTTCCAGATCAGATTAGCACATGAGTAATGTAGAGTGATTTAATTACTCAGAGATTATATAGCACTAAACAAAGATAACCCCATGGTAATGATTGAAGGCAGTTCTTGGATTAAATTGGGTCATGTTTCAACCCAATTATGTGGCAAGTTAGATTAATGTGGTAGGGACTCTAATGCATACTGTACTGTCGCAAGTGTTTAACTGCATAGTGCAAACTGCTTTTTTTTTTCTTTCAAATGAATATCTGGTGATGCTTGCATGACTGACAATCCTGTACTAGTGTTCTATTACTTCTGTCATGTTAAAAGTTCAATTAAAACTTCAAATACAAAGTCTTTCTTTTGCACACATGTTTGCTTCTCTCAAATGTTGGCACAGGTCAGCAAATACTGTTTCATAATGCTTAACCGGCCAACGACTTCAAAAGTTAACTATAAAGAGTTCCAGTTATCCCTCTTCTTCTTCTTCTTTTTCTGAAAGTAGTCATCCTTCTTTTAAATTTTATATTCTATCCAGTATTCGCAAAGTTGGACAAAACACTGCTAAATAAGAAAATTTTTAATCATTGCATCAATGCTTTTAGCTGCTGAGTGCTGGTAATGTATACCTATTCATATTACTTTACCCACTCAGAGCATATATTATGTATGTCCGCATGTGTTTTTCTGATTTTCTCATAAGCTTCTCTGCATAAAATAGCTTTCTGCTATGCTTAGAAAACATCTGTAGCTGGTTAGAAGTGGTGAACTTATTCCACAGCTTAGAGCTAGAGTTATGCTGCCTATGGACAGAACTTCTTTAGCCTTTCTACTTCTTATATCTGAATTGCTTGCATTGGCATGTGTAATGCAGGGCTTGCTGTCAACACCTTCAAATTTGCATACTACAACAAACATCACCAAGCATGGCTGCCAAAAGAAGTGCGGGAATGTGACAATTCCCTACCCTTTTGGGATTGGAGACGACTGCTCTATGGCATATGAGTACAATATAACTTGTGACTCCACTGGTGGTACCACCTCTGCTCAGAGTGACATTCTTGGGACCATAGTAAATATATCTGACACGCAAGTGCATATTACTGTTGGACCTGTTGCTCGCTCGTGCATCTCTGAAGAAGCTGGTGGGCAAGGTGCAGGTAACCTAGATCTTACAGGACTACCCTATGCTTTATCACCCATGTCCAACAAGTTTGTGGTTACCGGCTGTTATCACTATGGATTGTTGGAGATACAAACGAAGGGTTGGCATCATCAAGTACTGAGTTGCGTTGCCTTGTGTACTAAAGAATCAGATTTACATGATGGAACCTGTTCTGGCATTGGTTGTTGCCAAACCCTCCTTCCAATGGCCATACAGAAGTTCAACACAAGTTTTGGGAAGATAGATTATGAGGGAAATATTTCAGCAGGTAACTGCAGCTTTGGGTTTGTGGTGGAGAAGTCAAGGTTCAACTTTCATGGGGCTATTGATCTTCAAGACCCTAACTTCGACGACAGGGTGGAGAACTTGCCTCTTGTACTCGACTGGTTTGTTGCAAACAATACGTGCAGAGTAGCTAAGCGGAACTTAACTACCTATGCGTGTCAGAAGAATGCAGTTTGTGTCAACGTTGATCCATCTTGGAGTATCAAAGGATACCGATGTGAATGTCGTACAGGGTTCGAGGGTAATCCTTATCTCAGTCCAGGTTGCATAGGTAAGTGGATCAAAAAAAATTCCTTTTCAGAAGCTGGAAATACTTTGCAGTGTATCTCTAGCTAGTGTCTAACACCTAACTTTGCACTTCCCACAGATATCAATGAATGCACTAGACCAGATAAACCTTGTCCACACATTTGCAAGAACATTGAAGGGGACTATTATTGTCAATGCCCTAGTGGATACGAAGGTGATGGCACCAATTGCAGTCCTGAAGGACCTAATATACCGAAATCAGCCATTGCTTTAGGTAAGGCTAATTCTCTTTTCTGCTTTTTGTTTTTTTGGTTGTTGTAGAATCTCCTCGTCAATAATATTCTTCAAACAGCCAAGCAATAAGCAGCCTTATGAAATTTTAATCAGTATTCAAAGAGCTGAGTGTTTCGTAAACTAGCTCTCACTATATATTTCCAATGTTTAATTAGTTTATGCGTTCTTGCAGGTATTGGTCTAGGCCTGGGAACTGTTCTTTTCCTGTTATCGTTGGCTTGGCTTGTTATTGTGGCAAGAAGGAGAAAGAAGCTAACTGAAAGAGCTAAAAATTATAAGCGAAACGGTGGCTTGTTATTGGAACAGCAAATGTCTTCAGAGAAAGGTTCAATTGAGAAAACTAAAGTCTTCTCTGTGGATGAGCTTAATCAAGCCACTGATTACTTCAGTGCAAATAGAATACTTGGTCACGGTGGCCAAGGTACTGTGTATAAAGGTATGTTAACCGATGGAAGCATAGTTGCCATAAAGAAGTCCAAAAAGATAGATGATAGGCAGTTGGATCAGTTCATCAATGAGCTGGTAATTTTGTCTCAGATAAATCATAGGAACATTGTTAAGCTGTTAGGATGTTGTTTGGAGACAGAAGTTCCACTATTAGTCTTTGAATATGTTCCAAATGGAACTGTATCCTCGCTTATCCATCAACCAAGCAAAGATTTTCCTGTTACATGGAAAATGCGCATGCAAATTGCTGTAGATGTGGCGGGGGCACTTAACTACATGCACTCAGCATCCTCCAAGCCTGTCTTCCACAGAGATGTCAAGACGTCCAATATGCTTCTTGATGAGAAGTACAGGGCGAAGTTGTCAGATTTCGGGACATCAAGGGCTATTTCCATTGATCAAACTCATGTGAGCACTTGCGTACAAGGGACATTTGGTTATTTAGATCCTGAGTACTTTCGATCAAGCCAGTTCACAGAGAAGAGCGATGTTTATAGTTTCGGAGTAGTTCTTGTGGAGCTACTAACAGGGCAAAAGGCTATTCGTTCCTCTGATGGCGAAAGTCTCGTATCGTGGTTTCTAAAAACAATGGAAATTTCCAACTTAGACAATAATTTGGCAGCTGAAGTAGCAAAAGAGGGAGGGAAGGAAGTCTATGCGTTCGCCAATCTTGCGAAGGACTGCTTGGATATTGACATTAAGCGAAGGCCAACGATGAGGAAAGTTGCTACTGCGTTGGAGGCAATCAGTGGATATGAAGATGGGAGTGTTGTGTCTGAAAGCAGCCAACTAGAACAAGTGCATCAGGCATCCTTAGAGACATTCACAGAGATTATAAGTGATGATCAAATGCCTCCAACATTAGAAGACCTATCTATTCATTCAAACTGATGCAAAATTTCACATATGCATGTTCACTGCCTGATAGGTTGCTTCAATATATGAATTTTCCAAACTGCATCAGGACCATAAATCAATGGGAATTTGTGAAGCAATGACGCTTAAGTGAGGTTTGACCCTACATGTTTGTCTAGCTAGCTAGCTACTTACCAATACCGTATAGTCGTACTTGACATTTACCTGAAATGGCTAGATAATGTATAGAAGGTTGGCCAATGTACCTCTTAACAGTATGGTTCATCTTTAAAAAAAACATTAGATAAATTAAAGTATTGAGGTACAGAGTAATTAGATTGTCTCGTATTCAAGTTATGAGATCCTCCGTTTGGCTAATCTGTTGTTTTGTGTACGAGTATATGTTTTGGATAAGACAACTCGGGTATATACTGTATAAGTATAGCATGAAGGGTTTTTGTTTTTTTTTTGTGTTTCATTGACAGCTATAAGGATGCAATCCAAGTTCTTCAGATTAAGCCGAGTAACATTGAGTGTGAAGATTTTTTTTTGGTTACATGACTGTATGCACTAATGATTCACTCGTTTTCTTTTAATTATCTGCAATGTATGTTCATCATTACTGTGATGAAGCACCCAATAAAAGAAGGAATTGATGAGGGTTTTTTTGGCCTGTGGGTCAAGATTGTTATAGTTTAGGCTTGAGCGCAACACCTACGCAGTCTCCTTGAAAGTAATCCCACTGAACACCACCAAGAAAAGCTGCCAATCTCCCGCATTTGCCCACATGCTGATTTACTATGCACAATAGTTCTTTATTAATGGTCTAAATCAGATCAGATCAGCAGTTAACAAAGAGCTTCTTCTAAGTAGTTCTCAAGCATGCGACCAAATGATTTTTCTGGTGTGCAAAGTGGCTTTCGCCTTTATAAACATAAAGAAAACTAAAGTGGGGTTTCGCCCATGTATTAATTAATAGAAATAATTGGAGATTCTTGAATAACACTATTATTAATATTTGCTAAACTGTCATCATTATTCACTAGTCACTGAGTAATATCCAACATTTGCAACATTCACAAACTAAAATTGTATACTATACCAGGCCTAAATGCCATTTCCATACCACAAAATAAAAGGAAAGAGGAAAGAACAGACTTCTTAGTTCTTACAAACAAATGGGAACTGTTGACATGCTGCCGTCTCCTTTAGTTTCCCATCAAGGCACAAACCCATGTACCTTCAGTAGTAGCTGCTGGTGCCTGGTAGGTTCGAACTGCCATACCCTTCTAGCTCAATTAGATATAGGCATCAACTTGTACATACCATGACACCACATGCTCTTACATTTGTCCAAATGCAGACTGAAAAAAGCCGTACCAACTGACCACCAGACTTTGAAAGAACCATGGCGACTGTAATAGTTGTTTCTTCATCTCCGCATTCACAATAGTTCACCTCCTTGGGATCCAGGATGAAAGAAATATATCTGCCTAATCATACGAATTCAGAACACCATTTTTTGTTCACGTCATGGGACGTAAAATTTGACCCAGAAAGAGCAGGGCCAGGTTAAGTTGATACTTCTGACATCCAATTTCTACTCCCTCAAGCCTTTTACCTCTCTACCCCTTGACCCAACATCTTTCGAGGCTGGTATACCAAGAGCATGAGCAAACATTCTTTTGGCAGCTCCAATATTTTCCTGCCTCATTCTTTCTTTGGACATGCTTAAACCATCTTTTCCACGACTTCCTCGATCAGCACGAGAAGATCTTCCATCCTTCTCTTTCTCTGCAGACAGATTACCATAATCAGGGGAAGTTTGTGTATTCATATACAAACCGTCTTTAACATTTGTTTCAGTGTTGCATGCATCAGACAGCCCATTAGAATGATTCTCGCCACTATCCCTCCTTTGACTGCACTGATTAATTCTTTGGCCAAGTGCATGAGCAATCATGCGACGAGCAACAACAGGATCATGCTTAGGCTTCTGTCTCATATCTTCCCTAGACCCAATTTCTTCCACACCGAAGATACGTTCACGTGCAGCCATGTAAGCAGCTTCTCTGTCTAGAAAATTTGTAGGAGAAGCCACATTCATCTTCAACACTGAAAACAATAAAAGATCCTTGAACATCTATTATTTCCTTTCTTTCACAAAATCCATGCACTAAGTGAAGACACAAAGAACTACACACAACTTATTTATCAAGCAAACGGAAAAAAATAATAATGACAGACTTAGTTTCACATGCAGAAGAAATCTATGCAAGTCAAACTTACATACGAAATAAAAGAATGAATTGTTCCCTATTTGCCTATTTGGTTGAAACCTAGACCTCTTAGGAATAAATTGAAAATGGAAAAATAAAAAAGAAAGTTAAGCAGTGCTACTACTACTAGTATTGTTGCACTTTTTGAGTGAGAAGAGCATGGGAAGTTCTGGGAGCCTTCACCCCTAGGTAGTAGGAACCATACATCAACAGGAGTAAGTTACTTGAACATCCACTTCCAAAGAAGAAAACTTTACCACACCATCTAACATCAACCAACCAAAAATATGACATCATCATGAAGAACTCACTAAATACACTACTAGTATCACTTGAAGTCATATAGGAAGCATAGAATGATGTCAATCAACAATCACAACACATCTCCAGACATATTAAAGTTGTCCATTCAGTAGTCACCCATCATGCAAGGCCCTAATCAATTGACCCTTCTGAGAAAAGGAGAAATAACACTAACCCGTGGATGTGTCGTCTCTCTTTAATAGTTGATAGGGCCCTACTGGAGACTCGCAACCATCATGCTGCCAGAGAATATCACTAACCAAGATTGAAGGTCTACAAAGTGAAATGGCGGAAATTAATGACACACAAGTAAAATGGATGCACAAAACTAAGAGCTGATATCCAAATATATTAAAAAAAACTGACTAAGGTGGAGGGATATATAAGCCATGAGAACCCTCACCAGGTTATTATAAACTCCAAAATGTCCAAATAAGAACACTAACTTACATTGAAGTCTCTGAGCACCGTTGCAAAACCAAGTGACGGTCATCTCCTTCACCGATAGATTCATGAGCAAATCTGGAATAATCAATTGGTAAAGCTTTCAAAAACTAAAGACTGCGAAGTTCTAATAAATTGTGAAGGACATGAATCAGAGATAACCCAAATATATCAGCAAGTCGATGCAACATAAGGCGATTGTATGAACTCATGGGCTCCAGCTCCAAGATTCCATCTGGGCTGCATCAAAGAACAACTTCCCAATAAAATAAATGGTAAAGGAAATACATGCTTGGGCTTCACGTCACCCGCACATTACCAGATACATGCTTACAGTAAAAACTGTTCATGTGCCTCCAATTTCGTGACTACTGGCTTGTGATTAGTGATAAAACCAATATCTCTAAAAAAAAACCGGACATCAAACCGATCTTGTAACTGGTTCAAGGGTTTAACTCGTTCTATCGGCTGTAAAACAACGGGAAAACCGGATTTTGAAAATTATTGAAAAAATTTGAAAATTTCAATTATGGATATGTATTTTTTTGGTCAAGAACTTGCCAAAATCCAGTCAGAACCAGCCGGTTTTGGATCAGCCCGGTTTTCAGTGATTTGATAACCGGTCACACAACCTATTCCCCGTCTAACCAACCAATCCAGTTTTCAAAACATTGATAAGAACTAATGTGGCGTTTGGTTGGCCATAATCAAGAGTGTTGGAATGGAATCGAAAGATTATTAGAGGTTGAGGAGAGCAAGGAAGAGCGAAGTAGACAACCGTAATTAATTACAATGACAAGTGTAATCCCAATTACATGGGTTTCGTAAAGAAATAGTGATTATAACCCTCATTCCATCCTTTTCCAGTAGTAAATTATGTGTTGGAAGTGTAAAGCCCCTTTAAAAGTTCGTGAATTTTGTTGGACTATAGTTTTGGAGCGGATTAACACCCATGACATGAAGCAGAGACTTAGACCAAGGACTATCCCTATCCCCACACTTGCACATTCTGTGCAGGAGAAGTTGTGAAATGAGACTACATTTATTTCTGTGGCATAGACTATTTCAATTCGTAAAGGAAGAGGCAGGGATAAGAGGACTTTATGGGGATGTGTTGTATTCGCAATCTTTTGGTGTGTTTGGCTGAAGTGTAATAGTCGTGTTTTTCATAAGGGCTTTCATTCTATTGATTTCATTTGAGGGAGGGTGGAAATCTTAGCTTCCCTACGGCCAAAGTCGGGAGAGGCTATTAAAGATTATCCATTGCGCAATTGGCGCTCACCTTCACAGAGCTTGGAGGACATCTTGTCCTCGGAGGATCAGTTGACACTTGTTTATAAATGTTTTTCTAAAAAAAAAAACCTATAACATCATTGATAACAATCTCCATTCCATCCTCTAGACTATTCCTAATCTAATCCTACTCATAATTGATTCCATAAATTCCATTACATCCTTGCGACCAGATACACACTAAGTTGTTTCAGCAAAAGATTTTCAGTCTAACAAAATCTTCATGTTGAACATGCAAAAGCACTTGCTACGGCCAAGCTCGTTTTTTCAACTAACCAAGAGAGTCAAGCGGGAGCTAATTGATAGAAATTCTTCGACTTCAATTCTTCATTGTTTTATCCCCTTCTTTTAGAGGGGAAGAGGATCAGAAATCCCAAGAGCTAATGTCCGAAATGGCGATTCCTAATTAAGCAGTACTTCTAAAAGATTAACTAGGACCCACAACCACATTAACGAATAAGAAGAATACGGATGCTTATACTATTCAGGTGTGCACAACTTACTGAAGCAGGTGATCAATAACTAGTAGATTTACCAAATCATTTGGAGTCTTCTGCCCTCTGATTTGCAAAGAGGCAAAATTAAACAAGTAAACATTACAAGAGAACTTCCTTTGGTATATCCTTACTCTCCATGGGATAATAGTCAAAAACTCACTAAAGACAGAGCTCAAAGATTCGATCCATCCGTCAAACACAGAAAAACACAGGGGAATCAATGGGGATGGAATCACATAGAAAAGGTGCGCAATGCTACATCGGATTGTACCATTGTGAAGTACATAGATAAGGTCCACGAATGGTGCACAAGATTAGAGTAACGAGATACACGCAACAACAGTAAGTGTGACAAGCTTGCAGAAAATAGGAACCTTATCGATGTCTATTGTTACAAAAGAAAAGAGGGGGGGAGGGGGACTAAGATTTCCTTTCAACAACATCCAGCGTAACTGTCAAATTTCAACAAAAGGAGCTCCACATAAAGAACACACCTGGTGTCGTCTTGGAGATAATTCACCAAAGCTTCTTCAACTGCCAATACAAGATGTTTACTCTGTAAATTGTCCTTCACAAGGGAAGCCAATTCCTCAACCTATTCACCAACCACAACACCCATCAATCACAGAGAACCAACGCGACAAATAAGCTGTAATCGTCACAGAGAACTGCCAATCCGCCAGGATTTAACACTATCCCTAAATCATGCTTTTCTATCATCACATTGCATAATTCTTCTTCATTGCTTAAAATGGCTAAACACTAGAAGATCATTAACTTCATGATCAAATATGATCTAAAAACTCTTAAAAATTGTACACAAGATACAATATGCAAAACCCATGAAAATAAATTCTAAAGACAATTCCTTTACCTATGAACTTAGCTATAAAAAACCACCCAATTGACTTAACCTACACTTAATCACATAATTGTAACAAAAATCAAAATATAAAGTCTACCCAACAAAAAATAAGCAAAACCCATGATACAAATCCAACAAACCATAAAAAAGAAGCCCAATTGACACTTAATTAAAATATAAAAAAATGTGCCCTTAATTAAGCCTTATATCAATGACAGACATTCAGGGCAAAAGGGGTCACTTTAATCATCTAAACAATGACACCTGACACCAAATTGCAAGAAACGAAAGTCAATTTTGTGAATTTGATGAATGTAAGGCAAAAAGTTTCAACCTTTTAATTAATTGAAACAATTGAAATAAAAGGAAATAATAAAATATTAAATTGATGAGGGAAAGGGAAAGGAGAGAGAGAGAAAGTACCATAGCGAACTGGGTAATGCTCATTGTTAATGTTTTGTTTGCGGAAGAATTTGGAGAGAATTTGTTGGAATTTTGATTGAAGGTTGAATTTGGGATGAAAATGAATGAAATTCTGTTGATTAATTGGAAACCCTAGATTTTTGGGATGTTCTGTCTGTCTTTGACGCAAACAAGAAAATAAAACAAAGAGTTTTTTTTTAGTTTGACTTTATTCTCTTTTGTTTTCTTTTTTCTTTTTTAGGAGGTTGCCAGGTTGCAATGGGATTTGGGAAGCAGACTTCAAGAG
>ONZK01001194.1:151075-177475 GCA_900322385.1 Pharnaceum exiguum | reverse complement strand
AACAGGCACCCTAACTAATTCCTCCCTTAATTGTTGCTGCTGCAATCATTAATCCAGGAATACATTCCCCCTAATTATATCTCCCCTTAATCATTAAGGGCTTTCCAGGCGTGACCTATATATAAAACAGTTCAAGTTGTACGTCTTAACAAGTAACAAGAGTAGAGTAAGTAGCCGCTATCGAGATAGAGGCTAGAGCAATTATCCGCATAGAGGGTGCTCTTTAAGATTGTCAGATACTCAGAACTCGCATATATTTACAAGATAAGTCAAGGAACTGTTTAAATCGTTTCCGGCCTCCAGCTGTTTCTACTGAACAAAAGACAAACTAACCTCTAATTATATGGAATAAATCTATCAAGTTCAATTAGCTAGCCCCCCTATTCACGACTTCATGAATATAATTACTAGCTAGGATTCAGTTAATTAGTTCAATCTACAAATAGAAATTCAGTTCATTTTTGACTCTGTCTGTAGCTTTGAACAATATTGATCTAGCTACGTTTAGAGATCATCCGATCAATCCTGAGAGTAATTGGCTAAACGACAGCGACTAAGACCTATTAGTGAGAGTCCGAGCCGAGCTGAGGGAATAGACCTCACGTAGGTTGTTGCTTACAATCTTCAACCTACAATACAGTAATAACTAGGCACCAAGTAGAGACAAAACAAAAGAGAAGAAAAGGTTGAGCATAGCAAAACCATTTTATAATCTGAACAATAAGATCTCATGTTGTATCAGTAGAAGAGTACTATTTAACTTTCAAAAAGGAAAAATAATCAGTAGAAGAAAGTGCTACGATGTAATAGTGGTGCTAGCTGCAATCCGCAGTTTTATGCGCATATGATCGATCTAGTTCAATGCAGCATCCATGACTTTGGATGAATGTCTCAGGTGCTTGGGGCTACTAATACCCAACCATTTTTGTATGTGTCGAAAAACTGTTTGATCACGCAAGAGTTCTCGATGGACAGCAGACACTCCTACTCTTTCGACAGCATTAAATCCATCAGCCTGTTGATACAAATAATGAACATATAGAAACAATAAGGCTTCATGAGTATAATCGTTCCACATAAAACTATTGAGGATAACAATTCATGAGCTACTAGTTACACATATTGATACAACACAGCATAATTATCCGATGCCAGCAGCTGAAAGTGTTCATATTGTAAACGTATATTGCAGAAATGCTCCCACCTCCCTCATTTATATTCCTAAATTGTGAATGACTCTAGAGGACTGTTATATCCCCGAAAACGTAGGAACTAGGAACTATTAACGAATGAGACATCAGATTGATCCCAAGAAAAAAAAGGTCCAATGTTGCTAAATACAAACGTAAAGGAAAAGTCACCTGGGCTGATTCAGCTGGAACAGTTTCATCTCCGTCCACAAAAGTGTACTCAGGCTGAGGAACAAGCCAGCAAAATGATTAACCCCATAATTAGAAAAAAGAAGCAAGGGAGACTTCACTAAAGACCAGAAACTGAATGAGCTGGAAACAAAAATCTCTCGTGGATTTAACATATATCAAATGCTTCCCCTACAAAAATGAACAAGCCTTACCAGAGTATGACATATTTCAGACATGTCTTCGATAGGAGAAGCTTCTGAACCATAACTGCGGAACGAAAATGCCACAGTTATTCAGAAGAAAGGATAATCATCTGTACTAAATGCCTGAAATTACAACTGAAGTCCCCTAAATCAGAGTAAAAGTAGAACACAAACACGCTTGCGTAAGAGAAGCTCAAACTAGTCCCGATTGTGAACACATCATCGAGCTGATTATTAGGCAACCATCATACAAAACATTCTTACTTGAATTTGCACAACAAATACAGGTGCTTCCTCCGAGAGGAGGGGGCATGCACTTTTTCTTTTCTTTCCTTTTATTTTGGTTGGGGTTGGTGGTGGTGATGTGAGGGACAGACACCAATATCAAACTTTAGATCAGCAAATTAGCACTTGTTTCCAACATTTCAATTCATTACATAGATTAAGTGCAGAGTTACTTACCAAACATCAAAAGGGGTGTCAAATGAAGTTCCATATATGTTGTAAAATTTGACACTTTCCGGCAGTTCTGCTTTGTTGAGGAGTTCACGAGTACCAGCAGCCCACTTATAAATATCATAGTTGAAGGGAAGAGCAATCTTCTTCCCACTATAATTAAGCTGCAGAGTTAAGAATCAGGTATCACATACCATGAACAATCAGGTAAACGTACTACAGTAACTTTCTCATGTATTAATTATTTAATTCACAATAATAATCAAAAGTCTTCCATGTTCAATAGGTAACAAGATTAAAGGTGTCTGAAGGAAAACAATCAACAGTTTTTGGTCAACCCAAATTTGAAGAACAAGTAGGCACTGCGTTCACCCTTCCCTAACAATATCAAACAGCAAACAAGTATGTTTGAGAATTTACTCAAGCTATGAGACTACTGCTTTTAGTAAATACAAAGTCTGCAAAAGAGACAGTTCATTACATTTAACAATAAAAGAAGTCGCATCAGTTTATAAACCAGTGACTCCTAATAACTTCAGCCTGTAGCATTTCACCCTCAATGCAGTGAGATGATAATCATATGCGACTTTTCGATCTCGCACTAGAAGGAAAGAGAGAAAACTGAATATAATCCACTATTACCATTACACCACCAGCACTCAAATCCTTTCACAAGTCTAAATGGGAAAGGGATAGGCAGGCATAGACGACCTGACCCTTGCAGACACAGACTTGATATCCACACTAGAAATGTATTTGCGATCAGATCGAGCTAACAAAACCTTGGATTTTTTGTTGAGCATTTTAGAACAAGTTCATAATATTCCAAAATATAAAATTTTGGCCAAAATGTTTGCTCTTAAGGCTCCATAATATGGGAAAAATCCAAATATATATCATGCCATGTCTCCTCCAATAAAATCATTTCCTCATAAAGTTGCAGTTTATCAACTCAGAGTTCATACCTCATTATTCCTCAAGGCCTCTTCAAATACACCCGGAGTTTCAAGTGGACCATATAACTCAAGTTTGGCAGACGAGGCTTTTTCATTGTCTTTGTCTGTGGATATCTTACGCCAAACGTGAATTTTGGGAATCTCTTTCCACTTGAAGACGGGATTTGGCAACATCTCATAGATTGATGGACACTCTACCACCTATAAATGTATAGAATCTCAGTTTACCAAGACAACAGAACTATACAAATGATTCATTCTGACATCATATTTTCTTTGCTCTTCAAGGTAATATATAATCCATCACAGAATAATTTTACGACAGAACACTCTCATGCAGTCATGCTGACAAGACTGGATCCTACATCCATTCAAAAAGGGACTCAACAAAAATAGAAACAAGTACCCTGTGTCTATCATTTTAAAATAACTTTCAAAGCCAAATAAAAATTCTGTATTGAACAACAAGGTTACCAGTTGATGCATGGTCCATCTTCCCACGAAAAAATAACTTTCAAAGCCATCAATAAATTGCAGCCCTGTTAAAAGAGCATCATTTACACATCCTGGGGCACCTGTTGAGCATGCATGAATATTAGTCCTCAACACCTCAAGTGCACCTCACACCACACTATTTGACTATGAATTGAATATCAACAAAATTTAATAACACATCATCATCACCGCCACCAACAAAAAACATAGCCTTAACCCCCAAACTGGTTGGGGTCGGCCAACATGACCCTACCCCTATCCCCCACACCCCAAAATAAATAAATAAACAAATAAAAATAAAAATAACACATTCTTAAAATTAATAGCAATATATCCAACAACAATGACTCATGTGGAATCCAGTCCACAGAGACGGAAAATTATCCGTGCACCTTATGTTGACCAAAGTGTAAAGACGAGAAAGAAAAGATCTACCTTGAAAAGGACAAGCAATGGTTATCCACTTGTTAACATACTTAGAGAACATCTGTGACACAAATAAGCAGCATTTAAAAAAAAGAAGGTAAGAATAGGGCATTCAACATATCATGGATACTACCAGAATAAAGTACCCCTTTAGAAGGCTGATAAACTATTCAACTAGTCACAGAGAGGTGTGCATACATCAGGATAAAGCGCCATGAAAGACTTGATTAGGATTCCTCCCATAGAGTGCGATATCAAGTTGACTTGCCTTCCTCCAGAAGCATTGTAAGCAGTCTCCAACTTCTTCTTGAGACCACTTATCAATTTGTCAATCCTGCAGCAAGAATTATATTTTGCCTCATAACTTGGATGACTTATCAAGGAAAAGGAAACTAAAACATGTTCAACAATACTTTTGGATTAACAAGTAACAGAAATTCTAACCTACCTGTTGCTTTGCCGGTGATCATAGCCATAGCCAAACAATGTGGTGCCCTTCTCATACCCACATTCAACGAGCATGTTAATCATATCATGGAAATGATATACCTCTGTCAGGTTCAAGCACTTCACAAACTGTTCATTCAGAGGAGATAATTTCATCATATTACTGAAGATAAGATGTAAAGGCAGAGTTCAGTTTCATGACATGCTCATGACGCTCACGAGTACCCAGCACAAGATTCCTTGATCAATTTTTAATGTAAGTTGGTAACAGTAATGGGATTATGGAATATTCTTTACCAATTTGCTTATAATCTTATATCATACACTCTTGAGTATGTATCATTGTATTGTATTCCATGTAATTTCTCACTCCTCCATCCTAGGTGCAAATATGTCCAGTAATCCGAAAACACTGAAGCAACAATTTAGGTCACTCTACAGGTGGTAACCTAACAGCCGTCTGATTTTGGTAGCAACATGCTATCTGATGATGAGGTCTGTGTTATTTGATAAAATTGGCAGCAACGGTAAAACCAACCCTCTTCTTCTCATACATATTCGGGCAACATTTGAGGATAGGAACCTATAAATTTACATCACATACCATACAACACAGCTACATTTCCAGAGTGTTTCAAACGACATCTTTCTCTAATTATTTCTGGAGGTTTTAAGCAAATATAATCTCCCATCAATGCCAAAATCGAGCTATTAATAAGCTCAAGATTGAAAGAAATTGGCATCAAATGAACCAATTGCAAAATCTCACCAGCGAAGGATCCAGAATGTCGATGGCATACAACCCATGATCATCATCAGGGACTACAATCTCATGACTGTCATCCAGTTCTTCAGTATAACCTGATGGAAAAAAACAACATTAGTAGTTACAGAAATTCATGGTCTCACCATAGATTTCAGTATTTCACAAAAACATCAATTATGTTCCTATAATAGTAAGATCAAGATGTCTTTCCATATCATGCATACCTAACCTACAAAATCATTTTACTCTCTTTATCCACAATTTGAATAAAATGTACAACAACTAATTTTAGACAAAAGAGAGTATATAACAATTAATTACAACTTTATAACTTACAAACCCACTAACCCAAAACCAAACAAAGACAAAAACACAAAGATAAAATAAAACAAAAAAAAAAAGACAACTACTTTACTAGATAAAAATTTCCTCATCAGGAAAGATGCTCACTTTTTAACTTCCGTCTAAAATTACTTGTCCACTTGATGGTTAGTTACAACTTACAAGGACCCAAGCTGGAAAAAAAAACTGAACTCGAACCGAGAAAAAACGAATTGAACCGGAAAAACTGAATGTAGTTAAAATTACAACACTATAGACGAACAAAACACGGCCTAATATTATCAATAAAAATGCATTTCATTTATTCTTTGACAAAAACAAAAACATCAAATGATCACAAATTCACAAACTTACACCCCTACAATACAAAACTCAAGACTTTCAACATAACACAAAAATGATGACTACCCATCATTCATTTATCTATTCTTTTTCCCACATTAACATAACATAACATAAAACAGAAAGAAGAGATTACCAGTGTCGGGATTATAAACAGACCAAAGTCGGGACTTAAACTCCAAGTCAGCAAGAAAGATCCTAACCCAAACACGAGTCTCATAATTAAAGAAAGGTAAAAACTTCCTCTTTGACCTTGAGTGTAATATGGACCCACCCATACCCGATACTAACAGGACCGGGTCACGGTCTGCCACTGTGTCCGACACTCCACCACTATCACCACCACCTTTTCCAAAGCATGGACACAGTCCACCTAAACCCACCATTCTTTTTTTCCTTTTTTCCTTTCTGTTTTGGGTTTAAGGTGAAAATGGAAATGGGTTGTTTTTGTTTTGGGTTTTAATTTACAGTGTTGTTGTGTTTTTGACTGTTAACATGGCTGAATGGTAGCTAGTTTTACTGGTTTAGCGAGGAGCTACTCATGCGGAGTATAAAGCTGGAGAGTGGAAATATTCTAGTCAGTAGTTTTATTGAGTTTTTGGTTGCCACGTCCTTGAGTTTTCTCGTATTTGCCACGTTGCGGTTTTAAGCGAAAGTATATACCCTACTTAACTTATGTACTCTTTTCATTTGCTACTCCCTAATAAAGATGTTGTTGGGTACGGATATAGTTGGAGCAAAGTTGTGGTAAACCATGCGGCCAATCAAGAAAATTACATATTGAGACTTTCTGATCACATTTTAAAACGCACAATTTTTTAGTACTGTTAAAATTTATTGTGCTTTTAAGCTATATATGTCCACTCCAACTAAACTTCTGTTAGCTAACTTAACTTGAGTTGAGCATAGCATAGTCCAATAAGTGAACATGAATATTCAATGAATTTTATCTTTGTAATAAGGATAGTTTACAATGGGTTAACAATTATTTTATTTTATTTTGATTGTTTGTGTATAGTTTCGATCCAACTACATTCGGATTTGACCTGTATCGTACACCTTATTGTGGTGGGTGAGTCTCCCAATTAAAGTCCACATTTGTGGTTAACAAATTTTCTTATGGAAGCACTAGGAAAAGAAACCTAAAATAAAAGAAAGAAGGAGGAGGCATAGAGATTGGAGCGCATATGAAATTGTTGAAAATCGCAAGGGTGTTACTAGAAATTAAAGGCTACATAGTATGATTATTATGTGAGTGATAAAAGCAACAATAAGATATGCTCAGAATAGACTGTGATAACGGGCAATGATAATAACTTCGGTAGACTGACAACTTCGGTACACGAGTTCCGCGAGCCGACAAATCATGTTGCTTTCTTACCTTTCTCAAGTAATAAACTGTAAAATAACAATTCTTTTACAACTACATGTTGATTAATGTAGTACGTAGTGTTAGTTCTTAGGGTCTTACCCAGCTTTTAATAATCAGTAAGCAAGTATCATACGACTCCATTATCTTAATTTCGACCTACCCCAAATTCGAAATGTTGGGTTCTTGCCTTCTTGGGACTGGCTGGTGGTCTCGAAATTGCTAGCAAGTCAAGATATTAGGAGGCCAACAAAATAGTCCCGAAAGAAGAAACGACTAGCGTGGTACAAAAGTCACAAGTGCAGATGTTAATTTCTCTACGTTTTTCCAATGTCACTGTCACGAAGACAAAACTCTAGTTATATCCGATTTAAGGACAAGTATCTCCATTTGGAATATCCAATACCGTTCTCAGAACACGACACAAATATACGAAATTTCAAGTAACACCAGTAGCTATCAAATATGAATGCACATCAGGAGGTCCAAAGCATATCCTATTATCTTTGCACGTAACTTAATAGCCTGAAGGTTGTAGAAGCAACAGTTATGGGTCCTATTAGCTTCCATATGATGCATGCATTTGTAAGAGTGGCCCAGGAACCGATTTACCAGTTATGAACTTAAGATCATAGTACCATTCAATGTACTGTAATTGAAAGACTTGAAACATTTTCAACTCGACAACTCGAAGGGCACCCCTAAAGGAGTTCTATTACATCGCAGCTTAAACATAATTCAAATCCGATGTGTCGCAAAATCAGACTAACCACGACATATAGAAACATCTACCAGTACAACAATCTATCAGGTACCAAATCTGTAAACTTAAAAGAAACAAAAATTCCTTCCAATGGGATCTCTCTGAATCAAATCCATCTACAGATCTTGGACATTCAAACCTGCAGAAGAAAATGCACGATTTCGATTCAGACATGCCAACAAATATTGCAGTTTTCTTGTGTAAACAGTTAGAGAAGAATGTGCAAGAACCTGGGGGGAGAGATTGCTTCAACTTCTCAGCCTTCTCAGTGTCAAAGACGCACAGCGTGTAGAGGTACTTGGAGCAGCGAACCTTGAACTTCACCACATCCTTGCTCTTCTTGATTTTCACTGATTTGGCATCCTTCCTTCTGGCGGTAAGAAGAAAGTCCTTGATCTCATGAATCTGCTTCGGCTGGTGAATTAACACACAGATGTCAGTCAAATCGTCTTATATTGAGACCATTGAGAGCGATTCACTTGGCAGTATCACCTAATAACCGAAGTTTCTATGTAGCGTTCGTAAGAAGCAACAGAAGAAAGATTACAATGCAAACAAACATAAAACCCGATTCACTTTCACCAACATAACACTGCTAAACCAAAATAGGTCTCTGAAGAAACAAGAGGCAATAGTAAATCGAAGGAAAGACACTGACGAAAATGAAAGAGAACACAGAATAATAATCACTCTTCCCTATCAGACACAAACATGAATTTAACGTTGTGGCGCCTCATACACAACGTCCATTGTCAAGGAGCGCTGGTTAATCAATATTTTTGACGCCCAACCATTAAATCATATACCACAGGCATCTAATCAAATGAATCATGCAAACATAGCAATCTCCATTTCCCAACCTCAAATCCATTAGGTGTGGATGATAAGTAACCTGATCCATCAAAAGTCCCGAGTCAAATCACCCAACTAGTTACAGAAAACATAGCCCAAGCATCAAGCTATTTACACCGCTCGCCAACGCCAACAACAGGCGTACTGATGTCACTAAAACTAGCAACCACCACAAACCAAAACATGTCCACAAAACAATGCAAGCTGCATATCAACTCTGTCTAACCTAACAGGAGGAATACCACAGAGACTCATCAAGCTTCCATGTGTATACATAGCTATAAGGAGAACCCAAGCATCCCAGTCTATTCATAAGGAGAAGTCACAAGGAGAAGTCACCAGCCATACAACTGACAAATGCAACATATTTCCTCGTTTTCAGCATCTCCACAAAGATCAGCACAAATATGACCTCCAGCATACCAAAGTATATACCCTCCACCCTCACTTGCTTAAATTGTCCCAAAATACACATCACCTTCCTATTTCAAAATCATAGCTTGACTTGAAACTTCCCTTCAACTAACCAAGTTCTAGCTAAAATTCCTTCAAATATCTCAAAGAATTTGCTTGAAAGTCTAAACTCCCAACAGGCTTGCCCCAATTAATATAACCATTCAACCCTAAGTATCACATTTTCCTGACATGCAAATGCTAAGCTTTATCAACCTCAAATAATCACACTGATCTATGGCAACAAAAAATCCAAACCAAGCTCTACGTATACTACTATACTATACTGCACCTTTAAACCTTATTCTCCGAATGATACAGGAGACAGAGGTCGTCAACTATACACCAAGTCAGCCACAAGTATAAAAACTCGCAGAACGATAGATAGCACAGAAAGAGATGCACCACCTTCCGAGAGAGAGAGAGAGAGAGAGAAAGAATCACACTTCCCCAGACAGAAGCAAACATGAATTGAGGGTATCGTCAACATATATACACATCGATTATTGGCAAGTAACAGCACTGGTTACCAATACTTAACCACTAATCATAATAAAATAATATAAAGTGGGTATCTAATCAGATGCTGACATAAACAGTGCAGGAACATGAAAACTCAAATTCCCAACCCACCCTCCATTAGGTAAGTACAGTTCGACGTAAGTAAGCTGATCTGCCAAGAAAGGCCCAATTCAAATTACATATAATAAAAGAAAGACGGACAAAAAAAGTAAAGTCAAGCTCTCTCCACAACTCATCAACAAGAGAACAATTGATAGAATAAACACGAGCAACCACCACTCGATGAACTAAGCTTTCATGACAAACATCCAACAAACATGTCAAATCAGACGCTCCATGAACAGCATTAAATGCATTTAGTACCCACGTCCAAAATAAACATTGTGTAACAATGAGCACGAAAAAGATAATATCTTTTTGCCAAACACACAATCCAAACACCCAAACCAAACCAAACCAAGCAAAAAACCTACAATTCTGATATTATGCCCCATCTCTTCATCTTTTCAATACCCATTTTACCTAAACCACACAACCCCAACAAAAAGATCAAAACTAACAACATGAAGCACTCGTCCCTATCAGAAATAAAAACCCAAATTTCAAAAAGGAAGGACCACAACTAAACCAAATATGGGACTCCCAAGAAACACGAGGCAGAGAAGAGACAGACTTCACCAATGTACTTGTTTGTGTTGTGTCAGCTCATACACAACATCCATTGTCAAGGAGCGCTCGTAACAAGTATTTTTGACACCTCAACCATGAAATCGTAAACCACATACATCTAATCAAATGAACACTACAAACATGACAAACTCAAATTCCCAACCTCAAGTCCATTACTAGTTAATAATGTGAAGTAACCTTATCCATCAAAAGTCCTGAATTAAATCACCCACAAAAAAACATAGCCCAAGCGCAAGCTATTTACAACGCCATAAACCTATTTTAAGCCTCAACGCCAATCACACCACAAACATGTTAATTCAAAATACTCCAGCACAACAGCAGCTTCACACAAACCACTCCGAAAGCATACAACACCCACATCCAAACTCATCATGCTGCAGTAACTAATCCGCAGCAATACCAGTAGCTCAGCACAGCAACAACTACACTCGAAAACTTTTGATTTAATTCAATGCTAAGCATATTGTCACTAACTTCCCATCACCAAGACATAGTCCTAAAAATGAAGTCACTACAATGCAACTGTCAATCCAAAAAACTATATAGGCTAACTGGATAAATACCAAAAGACTCATCAAGCATTGTCACAATCAACAGAGAAACAAACTCACTAAAATAGGCTATCTAGATGACACCTATTTTTTATTCAATCCTAATAAAACACGTCGCTAAATTCCCAATCCAATGAACTCACCAAAACAGAAGCTGTAGACTACGCAATTAATCTAAATAGCTTAACAACCTAAAAGGAGGAATGTCACCAAGGCTCATCATGCTTTCCAGACTATAATTAGCAATAAGATGAACCCATAAATCATCGTCTATTCATTTTTTTCAGATAATAAGATCAAGCTTGGTGTTGAATACACCTCAAACAAAGAAAAACTCATCCCCCTTCACAAGGAGATATCACCAGCCATACAAACGAGATCAAATACATGCACGAACAAGGAAGCTAGAGAGAGATGGGACAGTGGCGCCGGCTAGGGTACACTTTTGGGCGAACAGTTCTATAGTGTTGTGTGTTTTCTGTAACACTTAGTTTATCCCATGTATTGATATACATACATATAATAATGATTAACAAAAGAAAAGACCAACTTTACTTTTCCTTCCCCTTTACACGCATAAACCAACTTGACCATGTGCTTGGACCACCTGGCCCTCTATACGTAGAGAATAGTGGGCCATGTGGTTGAACCACACACGGACCGCATGGACCACAAAGAGATTGGTTTAGGCATGTAAGTGCAAGGAGAAAAGGTTCTCTTTTCTTTTGACATTTATTAGTGTAGAAGATACATGGTATTAAGTAACAGTTACACACTTAATTTATCCCATGTTTTGATATACATACATATAATAATGATTAATAAAAGAACAACTTTACTTTTCCTTGAGCAATGCTACATCTATAAGGCTTATACGTTGCAAAACGTATAAGCCGTGGGCCCCACTCCCACTATCAATAATTTAGATTACTTTTTTGTGGGGCCCACGGCTTTTGCAACGTATAAGCCTTATAGATATAGCATTGCTCCTTTTCCTTCCCCTTTACACGCATAAACCAACTTGACCATTATCCATGTGGTCCAACCACATGGCCCTCTATACGTAGAGAATAGTGGGCCGTGTGGTTGAACCACACGGACCGCATGGACCACAAAGAGATTGGTTTAGGCGTGCAAGTGTAAGGAGAAAAGGTTCTCTTTCTTTTGACATATATTAGTGTATAAGATGCATGGTATTAAGTAACAATTACAGAAAACACACAACATGTGAATACAAAAGAGAAAAGCTCTCCTTTTATTCACCCTAGAAGCCGCCCCATGTCCCCAGTCTCTCTCTAGCTTCCTTCCTTGTTCCCGGTTCAAGGAAGATCAATGTGTGAATCACGTGTCGACTACAGTAAAGAGATGCGGGATTGCATATGCAGTTCTAAGTCTCCAATGTGTAAAGCACACATACACATATCCTAGTAAAATAAGCACCTCCATCAAGATCAGCACAACCATAAACACAAGCATCCCAATGTACACACCCTTCTCACTCACTTAGGTCGTCCCAAAATAATCATCAACCTTCCAAATCAACCTTTTAAGTTCTAATCAAAGACTAACTTCCTCACTTTAAAAATTCACAATGTGGCTCACAATGAACATCTCAAAACACTTAATCCAAACTCGTACAGGCTCTCCGCAAACAATATAACCATTCAATCCCATAAATGAAATGTTCCCAACATACTTAGTCCTGTACTTGATCAACCTTTACTACACGAACATAAAAGAGACACCCAGATGCTAATTTTTCATCAATGGCCAACGGGCAGCAAAAATATCAAATCTTTCGACAAACTGACAATCTAAACAACCATACCAAACAAAACCAAGCAATAAATTTAACATTTCCCACACTAAACCTCATTTTTCATCACTTTTCACTACCCATTTTCACATTTCACCTAAAACCAACAAAAAGATCCAAACTTTATCACTACTAAACAAAAGGGTCACATGAAAATGCATGTAACTTTAACATTTCCCACATTTTACCTAAACCAACAAAAAGATCCGAACTTTATCACTATTCAACCAAAAGGGTAACATAAAAACGCATGCAAAAAGCATAATGTGCATAACAGCATGACAAGCTAAACCATATAAATCCTACACAAGCCCATCAACAGGTATTAAGCTATACAATGTACAAAACTTTATGATGAAACAAGAAGGGAATATGCATGTTAAGGAGACAGACGGAGAGAGAGTGGAGTGCTTTACCATTTTGCTTTGGCTTGCAACTTCCCTTTTGACTCACTTGACCTTCAGAGGGTTTTCTCTAACTTCACTTCGGCGGTGCTATGTATGTATATGAAGGGTTTGCAGTTTTGCACTTTAGACTTTACAGTGCTGTGGGAAAAACCCTAGTCGTGAGTTTCCGATCCTGCCCCTCTTATTAGAATTTGGGCTGTATTGATGCTAACTATTTGGGTCACGTTTGTTGGGCCGATAAATCTAGAATGTGAAATTAGTTGCTGCCCACTTGTCTATGTAGCTCAAATAAGCGCTTTTTTCTTCTCCTTTTTCTTTTGGTATTCTCCATCTCTCCCCACGCAATCAACAAAAATTCCACAATATATCCTTTCAATAAAAAGTAAACTTTCATTATTTTTTTTTTTATGGAAAAACTTTCATTATTTATTATTTTCTAAAAAAAATTAAAAAATATATAAACTAGTTAATTAACTCACTAATTTTATGAACTTAATGATAATACTTATGGCCATATGGGCCTACTCGTGGTTGACGACTATGAAGGTTTATTGGATGCGGATATAAATATCGATATTTCTCTGGTACTAGCGTGTTTGGGTTTACAGAATGTCGGGTCGGCTTGAAAAAACTCATAATGTGGAAGGTTGTTAGTGGTTGTCAAATAAAGACTTGAAAAAACAGTATGTGTAGAAGGTTGGTGGAGGGTCAATTTATATTTAAATTAAATAAAGGGATTGTTGATTTTGTAAAATGAGTGCTATATGAAAGAAACCCTCTCAGGATAATGAAATAAATCCAAACTCATAGGCATAAATATTCTTATGATATCATGACAATTTGACCTACTATTGTGAAAATTTTGATCATATTGGACTCTTATGTTTAGCTATTGGTTTACACCTTTTCGTCCATCACTCAAGTTTTCATGATCATGTAAATATATGATCCTATACGATCATAAGCATTAAATTAAATGCATAAAATTAAATCATTAGCATACAATCTAATCTATTCTAAACATAATTAGTGGCATATCATTGCAATATTCACAAATAATCATAAACTCAATCAATAATGCATTTTCTAATTATAGGGAGAGGGTGCGAAACTAAAAATATAAGTGTCTTATGAATAATTAATCATCTAACCTCCTTAGAAAATTAAAGTTTATTTTACTAGAAAAAATAAAAATTTAAAAAGTAATGCTTGATTATGCGTTGGTAAACTAAAAGAATTTTGGCGAAGACGTTGGGCGGGAGCTAGAGCGGAAGGGGACCACCAAACTCGTCGCCATTTATGTTTTTCATATTTTTTTATCCACCTCAACAACTACAGGCCAATAACAATCTACGTAAAAGGTTTGAATATGACGAGTTAAGAAGGAGAAGACAAAAGACTATGCCATAATTTGTTACTTCTTACGAATGTTCCTTATTACTTTAGCTCTTTTAGTTTATCAAAATTAAAAAGTGCCATTAAATTGTCATCAACACCCTTTAGTTTTTTTTTCTTAATATTTGATATTGTCGTGGTTAGTGGCGGAGCCACCCTTATATCATTGGGTCAGATGCCCCCATCCAAGTTGAGAATTTCTTAAATAATTATAGTATTTATGTAACGGTAACTCTACACAGAGATACAAATGACCCCATCTAACTATCGGTCAATGTTGCTTAGCCCAACGGTTGCACTTACTTACTAACAAGCATGATATTATGGGTTTCAATTCTTGAGCTGCTTAGGGCATGTATAATGGTATGCTTGGAGAGTGCTTTGATCCTATTTGGCACTAACTTTTAAATTTGTAATCTCTTGCCATTGTTCCACCCCAAAAAACTGTTTAACAGTGAAAAAGATTCAAGGCAGTCTGTTTGCTAGAGCAGTTTTGCTCAGCAGTCTTCTTGCTTTTTTTAACCAAAAATAAATAAATTTCACAAATAGTAATATTGTATTATGAGTTTATTATTTGGGACTCAAAACAAAGTTGTTACTACTTACTCACCATTGATAGACAAAGTGAAAACTAGTTAGGGATTTAGCTTTAACTTATGTGGTATGTGAAATCACCCTTACAAAGTTGCTTCCATTGCGAAAAATGCTCTTGGTGCTTGATGATAGTCAATGACTTCACCCTTCCTACGTCTTATTTGATGTCGTGCCAATGTGGCACATCTAAAAGATGGATCCTATGCCCGAGTTAGACTAATTGACCAAGGAAAATATCTTTTAGGTAGAGTCACAAGTATTGCTCTCACATTTCCAATAAATCAGTTGTATGATTATATAACTTTTGTAAGTGAGCGATCCCTCGTGATAAGATGGCCCTAATTTCTCTTTTGTACCTTCAAATTCTTTTATCCAACTTCAACCCATGCTTAATTTTCAATCAAGAGAAAATTTAACACACACACACCCTTATCTCATAAGTCATTTTTTTTGCCATCAATATGAATTATACTTCCTGTGAGTGCTTCTCAAATTTGACATGCAATTTGACATATAATTGATAGCTTTCACAAATTTAAGGTCTTGCTAGTCCAATTACAAGCACATAACATGCAAGTTCATTGATTGTCTGCCATCAAAAAATTCATAGATTGTCTGACTATAATAAATATTCCGTATAGTACAATGACATAAACATAATTTTCATCTAGAGTGCGCATAAAACTTTTATGTACTGACCCAAAGTTACTAGCTAGAGTTCCTTCCTCAGGAAGCAAACCTACAGTAATACAGTACCTACAAAAGTCAGTACAAAAACAGTTTAAACAGATAAGCAAAGTGTGACAGACACACTGAAACATAAAACACCACAGTACAGTCAGTGTTTTCATAGTACAGTCCGTGCCACATGACATAACCCACAGTTCCCACACGTTTGCTTTTTTTTTGTTCCACTTTATAAGATTTCCCCATTCAAACACTCTAATAAATGCTCTGATCATCACCCCTTCACTTCACTTCCCACTTGTGTCAGTCAGTAAGTATTCCACTCTCTCTCATTAACTTTTCAAATACTAGTCAGCAGATGACATGAACTGCAGTTGCTAGTATATTCAACCCCTCTTCCCTATGATCATTTTCAGTGGATAAACATTTATAAAACCAATGTTGGGTCATTGATATTCTTGTCATTAATATAATATTATGAATTTGATGATCAAAATTCAAACTTTCACTGTAACAATATATAAGAGACTTTCATTGTTGCTTTTTCATTATCTTTTGTTGATTTGGCTTTCTGGGTAATCTTAGTTTTGTCACCAATGTGCTTATTTTATGCAAAGATTTATTTCTGGTAGAATTTAGTATTTGGGTTGGAATAATATTCTGGGCTTTAATAAAGAAAAGCCCTTTATTCTCTTTTTTCAAATAAGTTTAAAGTTTGTTCACTGACAGTCCTGACATAAAGTGATGAAACTCTGAAAGATGCTGACTTTTATTTGGCTGAAGTCAAGGAATTTAAGGATGTTATGCTGACAAAAAGATTCCTTTTTTCCTTTTTTTCTTTTCAGGGTTTTATTTATATGTGATTGTCTGTGTTATTGAGACAAAAGACATTGAAGTAGACAATGGAATTAGTGAAAATGGAGCAATGTGTTAAACCCCAAGATCAAGATGATTTATCTGCCCCTTTGCCCTTTGCCAGAAGGTAAGTCTGAATGTCCAACTTATCAGTCAAAACCTATTCAATACTTAGTAAATTTGCATTGTTTTATTGTTTTCTGTATTTTTAACTTTGGTTAGTTTGTTTTGTGTTTTTTATGTGATCACTTTTATTTTGTAGTTTGTAGACTAGGAAGTTATCACCCCCGAGCACCCTCATTAAATGGGGATTTACACTCAGTTTTTGTTGTTGTTGTTGTACAGTAGGAAGTTATCAAATGAAATGTTGAATATGTTCTTTTTTTGGTGTGAATGTTTAAAAGACTTGATCTTTGGTGAGGGATGTAGAGAATCCATGTAGATGACATATTGTGAGGACTTGCTGAGGGGAGGGCGGTGGGGGTTCAGGTGAAGTTCTGTTAATTAGGAAAGCAGTATGGTGACATTGTTGCTTTGTGTACCAGCTACCAGCTTGAAGCACTGGAGAAAGCTCTGAAGGAGAACACTATAGTGTTCTTGGAGACGGGGTCAGGCAAGACGTTGATCGCAATCATGCTTCTTCGGAGTTATGCGCACCTTCTACGAAGGCCTGAACAATCTTGCATTGCAGTCTTTTTGGTGCCGACTGTTGTTTTAGTCACGCAAGTACGGCTCACAAACTTCTTACATCACATAATGTGTCGAACAAGGAGGAAGTTGCAAATGAAATAAAGGGATGCTTAAATCTGATGTGTTTTTTCTTCTATTACCTTTGTGACCTTTTAATAGCAAGCTGCAGTTATTGAGACACACACTGACTTGAAAGTGGGCAAGTACTGGGGAGATATGGGAGTTGATTTTTGGGATGCTGCTACATGGAAGAAAGAATTAGAAAATCATGAGGTAGGTAACTTATTTTTCTTGTTTGTGTAGTTTTTACATTGTGACATGTTCTGTGAAAGGATATTGAATTGGGAAGAGCAATTGTCGAGACTTTTGTGGAATCTGGTCTTCTTTGACTTATTTATATGACTAGCAGGTTGCTTATGCTCCTTAAGTCATGAATTCAGTTTGTTATCACTGCTTGTTTATTTATTATTGAGAAATTTTGTTGTTGGTTTTCTTCTCTGAAATTGTCTCTTTATCTGCTTTTGGCAAGTCTATCATAGAAGACTTAGAGATAATTTTTTGTTATCTTTGGATCTGTTATACTAGCTTTCAGTGACTGAACTTTCTTATCCTCTTTTAGGTCCTTGTGATGACACCGAAGATCCTCTTGGATGCATTGAGCCATTCATATGTCAAACTGGACATCATAAAAGTTCTAATTTTTGATGAATGCCATAATGCCAAGGGAAAACATCCCTACGCTTGCATTATGAAGGTAATTTTTGCATGTTGCTAGTTTGGTAGCTGATGCACGTTGTACCATGGCCTCAGCTTGAACTTTGTTGTTTCCGATGTTATTTGTATCTTTGTGAGCTGCTATGTTATACATTTTCTCTTCATGTCTACAAGATGAACTGTTTGGTGATAGTTTATATTCATTGATTAAGCTACCAATATTTATCTGTATGTTATTCTGGTGTATCTTGTTACTGCCAACTTGCCAAGCAATCCTGGAATATGACGCTTATGCTTTCTGTGAGACAGGAATTACTATATGGTTAATTTTGTTCTTTCCTGTTTTGTACATTTTTTTTTTGTTTTTCTCTCTCGAAATCATTCAGTATGTTGGGGTTGACTCCAGCTTAGTAGGCTTGTTGCTCTTGTTTTTCTCTCTCGAAATCATTCAGTATGTTGGGGTTGACTCCAGATTAAGTTTGATGATTTTGCTTTCATATTGAATACTTGTTGGAACTGAGGATTTGTTTGTAGGAGTTTTATCATCGACAGTTGCATGTCAACGAGGTTCCCAGGATATTTGGTATGACGGCGTCCCCTGTGAAAGCGAAAGTAAAAGGTGGATTATACATCTTTTGTTTAATAGTTTGGAATTGGAAAAATGTTAATTATTTACATCCATGCTAACCCTTTGTGATTTAAGTATTTGACTGATCTGATCCATTTGTGAAGGTTTGGGCTACTGGAAAGACATTGGAGATCTTGAAAACCTCATGCATTCAAAGGTTTTCATTTTCAGACCGCTGTCAGTTAAATATAGTCATTACCCCTGTCATTAAGACTTAAGAGACTGTTGGGTTGACGTTTTCCATTATTCTATTGTCTTTCATGTTTGAAGATCTACACATGTGCAAGTGAGGCTGTGTTGGCTGAATATATTCCATTTCCCAAAGCAAAGGTTAAATTTTATGACGAGGATACTTCAGATAAAGGGCAGCTGCATGTGATCAGTGAGTTAGCACCGCTGAGAAAAAAGGTGCGCAGTTTTATGATTGTGTTTCAAAACGACAACCAGCTCTCCCCACCCCCTGTTGGATTACATCGTTTCGCTTGATGTAGTTTTAGTGTTCCTCTTTCCTAAATCTACCGGTCCAACTTCCTAGTTTTGGCCCACAAAGTAGATTTCACTTTCTGATCGAAGTCCTAATTACATCTTTTAAGTGAATATACTTTTTATGATTTCGTATGTGGTTTATGCGACGAGGAGTATCTTTTAAGTAAATTTCAATCATAAATTCTAGATGTGAGTGTTGATTTCTCTGTGACAAATAAACTAGTGAAAGGGAGTATAACTTGGAAGTATTTCTTATTTTCTTATTTTGAAAATAATGTTAATTGCCAATGTCAATCATTGTATCACGTTCACATAAATCAGTTTTGATATCTTTGCATGGGCACTAACGTTTTTATGATTTTATTAACAGTTGTTACTCTTAGCTATTTATTGTACTGATTAAAGATTTTCCCTTAGCACATAGATGCTCTCAGAGACTTGAGTGTTGAGGATTCTACAGAAAGTTCTCTCTGCAGCAAGCTTAAAAGGCTGTCATCGACTTACAAGTTCTGTTTACTTGAACTTGGTCTTTGGCCAACACTAAAGGTACGTCGTTTTTCCTTTTCAGTCTTTTAGACTGTCTAGACTGCCTACTGTGGTATGTGAATTCTGTGTTTTGGTCATAGGCAGCAGAAATCTTGTCATCCGAACAAACTGATATTTTCAGCTGGGGGAGTTTGGATATTCGCGGTGAGACCACCTTAAAAGCCTTTAACTCTGATGTGTTGAAGGAGTTGTCGACCTCTATGCCGTCTGGTACTCTTTGACTTTTCTTTTTCTTTTCCAATAATTCTAATGATGATATTGTTGATGTCTTTTTCTTTTTACATACCTTTTTTTCGGGGGGTTCATGTATCATAATGATCTTATCAATGTAGGTTTCAGTAGGTCGATATCTGGTGTAAAGGCTAACATGGGTACAAGGCTTATCACATCAAAGGTGATGTGTCTAGTGGAGTCTATTATTGAATATAGGTGAGGAGCAGTGATGATAAATTTTGTATATCATGGTCTAATGGTTTTTCTTATTGTATTTTTCCTCTTATTCGTCAGTTTAATAATCTAAACGTTGTTTGTGTGAAATACATACTCCGAGATTTCATATTTTAAAATTCTGACAGGGGCTTGAAAGATCTAAGGTGCATAATATTTGTTGAAAGAGTTATTACTGCTATGGTTCTTCAAGCTGTTTTGGGGGATCTACTTTTTGAAGCAAGTGGGTGGAGGACGAGATACATAGCTGGGAACCATTCTGCATTGAAGTCACAAAGTCGTAATGAGCA
This sequence comes from Pharnaceum exiguum, assembly GCA_900322385.1. Taxonomy (NCBI): domain Eukaryota; kingdom Viridiplantae; phylum Streptophyta; class Magnoliopsida; order Caryophyllales; family Molluginaceae; genus Pharnaceum; species Pharnaceum exiguum. The sequence goes on along the minus strand of ONZK01001194.1, from coordinate 156,923 downwards.
GAATAAAATTGTTGAGGAATTTCGTCAAGGCTTAGTAGGGACCCTTTGCTTTATTTAATTGCTGTTTGTTCCATATTTGTTGGTTGGGTGATCTATATATTTCAATTATTTAGCGGCGCGTATTTATTTGGTTATAACAGGTTCACATCCTTTTAGCTACTTCTATTCTTGAAGAAGGGTTGGATGTTCAGAGCTGCAACTTGGTTGTCCGCTTCGATCCATCAGGAAATGTTTGCAGCTTTATTCAGTCCAGAGGTCGTGCTAGGATGCATAATTCAGATTTTCTCCTGATGGTGAGAAGGTAGTGTGATTAACTGTTGTTTTTTGCGGAATAACTGATTTTTTGCCACCAGATGATAACTACGAGTATAAGAAAAGAACATGGAAAGGATAGGTAAAACAAGGATTAATGATCATGTTATGACCAGAGATTGCAAGTTCTTTCAGTTGACAAGCTCAAATCAATGGTTCATGATGACAAACAGGGGATGTCCTACTGAACTGACTCGGGTGCAAGACTATCTCTCATGTGGTGAAGTGATGCGTAAGGAGTCTCTTGATCATTCTTCACTTCCTTGTAAACCAGTTGTGTACAATGACCTTGATGACCATTTCTATCGTGTTCCAAGCACTGGAGCAACTGTAACATTGAGTTCCTGTGTTAGTTTGGTATACTTCTACTGTTCTCGACTTCCATCAGATGGGTATGCCTTGTTGAATTTAGAGATTTGCATTTCTTGTGTCTTGATTTTGTGCGCCTGAATGATTGGAGTTTTTTCTTCATGTAGTTACTTTAAACCATCTCCGCGGTGTACTATTGATGAGCTTTCAGGCAGTTGTACTATTCAGTTTCCAAATAGCTGTCCTCTACGATCTGTCACGGTAGGCGGCAAAAAAACAGTGCTGAAGCAACTTGCTTGCCTGGATGCTTGTCGGAGGCTTCATGAAATGGGTGCTCTTACTGATAATCTAGTTCCGGATATAGTTGTGGAAGAGAATGCAATGCAGGAAATTGGTATTTTGTTGTGTCATTTTCTCTCTTTAAGTTTTTGTGCCTTAGCAAAATTTCACTCGATTGAGTGTTTCCATGTTATGCAGAAGGTGAACCATATGATGCTAATCAAGCATGCTATATACCTTCTGAGCTAGTCAGTGATGGTGGTGGCAGTTCTTCTGATGTATTCTATAGCTACGTTCTGGAGCTTAAGGAAGATTTCTTCAGTGATATTCCGCTGCATGATGTTATACTTGTTCTGAAGACACAGCTTGATCCCGACATTGGCAATATGAATTTTGACATGGCTGTTGACTGGGGTAAAATTTCGGTTCAGATGAAATATACAGGAAGCTTAAGTCTCAATAATGAACAGGTAATGTTTGTTTAACTCGTTCTGCTAAAAGCTTGAGGTATAGTACACATAACTGATTAACTATATCTTAGTTGTATTTCGGCTGATATTGTGCAGGTGTTTCTATGTAAAATGTTTCAAGTCGGGATTTTAAAAATAATGAGAGATCGCAATTACTGTAACCTGGTGGAGGCAATGGAGGCACTATGCAAATGTGGAAACAACAAGGATGTGTGTCCTGCTCCTTTTGAATATCTTCTTCTCCCATGCGTTTGGCCGAATAAAGGCTCGCCTGTTATTGATTGGACGTGTATCAGTTCAATATCCAACCTGAAGACTCAGATCCAAACCTACAATTCAAATTCCAATCATAGTCAGAGCCAACACTATGAAGATACATACACAAAGAACGGTTACTTAAATTCTAGGGTGCTAGAGAATTGTGTGGTCTGTACCCCACACAATGGATATATCTATTGCGTATCAGGGATTTTAGATGGCATGAATGCCAACTCTCTCTTGATGTTAAAAGATGGAGAACATATCACATACAAGAGCTATTACAAAAAGAGGTGTGGTTCTCATTTGTTTCTAACCTTTAATTGTTTTCTTCCTCTTTCTTCTTCCATTTTTTTTCTTTCAGAAGATGCAAGCAAACTTTAGTTGGTAAATGCTTCATGCTGCCTTGTGCAGGCATGGGATTGATTTACTTTTTGAACATCAGTCTCTACTTTGTGGAAGGCAGGTTTTCCGCCTACAAAATTTTCTCTTACGGAGTAGGTTAAAGAGGGAGAGAGGTAGGATGGCTGTGGCTGCCAGTTGGTTTATTCTTGATATAATGTGCTGTTTTAGGCTCAATCTTTACATCCCCTCTTGCAGAGTCTAGCGGTGCTTCTGTTGAGCTACCGCCGGAGCTGTGTGTGATCATTATGTCTCCTATATCAGTTTCCATGGTCTATACCTTCTCATTTGTGCCATCTATAATGCATCGAGTTGAATCTTTGCTGTTAAGTGCCAACTTGAGAAGCATTATTATGGATCACGGCACTCCAAATGTTGATATACCTGCTGCTAAGGTACTATCGCAAATTGTTTTCTATATTAGAGTTTATATCTGTTTTGTTTGTTGGAACTTTGTTTTCTATCCAGGGTGATTTGTGAACTGCTTGCTGCTAATAAGTATTGTTGGTGTTGCCATGATTAATTTCATGTCATCTTCCCCTCCCCTAAACGAAAATAGCGGCAAGTATTGTAGTGTTTACATGGTGCTAATGGTTAGCCGTTTAATCTTCTTGTTACATTATCTAGAATTAGTTAAGAATTAGTTAGTGTGTAGAACTGAAGGTTCCAATCTATGTTTTGCCGTTCCAAAATTGTATTCTTCTGTGTTCTGAGTTCTCAGCTTTTTTCTGTTACAGATTTTGGAAGGGATTACGACTAAACAATGCCAAGAGACCTTTCACCTCGAATCTTTTGAAGCCCTTGGAGACTCCTTTTTGAAGTATGCCGTTGGCCAACATCTTTTTCAGATGTACCAAAGCAGCCATGAAGGGCTTCTTAGTATTAAAAAAGACGGGATCGTTTCAAACTCCGCGCTCTGCAAGTTAGGATGTCAACGCAGGATTCCGGTAATGATTGTGCTTTGTTTTCTGCCTTCAGGTTAATCCTTGAGTCTTAATTATGTCTAAATTTTGTGTCACCTTTAAGAATTATAATGGTCTTTTGTAGGGTTTTATTCGTGATGAGCCCTTTGACCCTAAAAAGTGGACCATTCCTGGAGATCTACATGGGAACTGCATGTTGAAAGAAGAGTCCCTTTCTACTACAAGAAAGATCTATGTTAGAGGAACCAGAGAGATAAAGAGGAAGAGGGTTGCTGATGTTGTGGAAGCTTTAATTGGCGTATTCCTTACCATGGGTGGTGAAGTTGCTGCGTTATCATTTATGAACTGGCTTGGTATAGAGGTAGACTTGCTCCATAAGACATTCCAGCGAAATTGGTGTATCGATGCCCATAAACATGTTAATGTCGGACACTTGGAGAAACTTTTGAATTATTCTTTCGAGGACAAATCTCTGCTTGTTGAAGCATTAACACACGGCTCATATATGCTCCCTGAAATTCCCAGATGCTACCAAGTATGTTATTAAATGACTGATTCTTATGTCTTCTTTTCGGGTTTCAAATGAGGCAACAGAAACTGAAATAATTGAAAATTAGCTTAGATGGGTTGATACTTACTTAGTTCCTTTAGTGCGTCTGCGGTTGGAGTTTTTGGATATTAATTCTTTTAGTTGAAGTGCGTAACTGTGTTTGCTAATTTTAACTACAGTCAAATTTGCTCTGCTTGTAAATTGCTTTAGCATAACTGAATTACTCACTTGAATTTTGGCTAGTTCTTGTCATAATAATAAACTCCTAACTAATTTTCGAAATTGTTTACAATGTGCAGCGATTGGAGTTTTTGGGAGACTCCGTGCTGGACCATCTTATAACTCTTCATATCTTTTCAAAATATCCTGGAATGTCCCCTGGACTCCTGACGGATCTAAGATCGGCCTCAGTCAACAATGACTGTTATTCTCTATCAGCAGTTCGGGCTGGACTTCATAAGCATGTACTTCATGCTTCACAAGAACTTTACAAACAGATGGCTGCTACTGTTGTTCACTTTCAGCAACAGTCTGAGTCAACATTTGGATGGGAATCTGATTTTAGTTTTCCCAAGGTATGCCCTTTTCTTGATGAAAAACATAATGATTGTTTATGTCTACTATCCTGTCCGTTCCTTACTAAAAGGGCAGTGTTGGATTCTTTTGGAACATTTACTTTGCAATTATCTGGGCTTGTTTGCCTAACAAATCTCTTTGTTCTGGTTGTGTTGGTTCGTGCAGTATACCGGTAATATCATACATAAATCTAGAATTGGTTGTATACGATGAAGCAACTGATAATCTTTGAGCTTTGCTTGTTAGTATTATTATCCTTTCTGTTTGTTGTGGTCAGTTGTCAGATACTAATACTATGCTGTTGCCTTTTAGTTATCAAGCAATATTATACTCTTTTATCTGAACTTTTCTTTCCTTAAATTTTGGTTGCATTGTTACAGGTGCTGGCAGATATCATAGAATCATTAGCCGGGGCCATATTTGTGGATTCAGGATGTAACAAAGAGGTTGTATTCAAAAGCATCATGCCCCTCTTGGAGCCCCTCATTACACCTGAAACGTTGAGATTCCATCCAGTCAGAGAGCTGCAAGAAGTCTGTCAGAAGCACAATTTTAGTCTTAAAGAGCCTGTTAAGACTTCGGAAAATGGTTTTTCATCCCTCACACTGGAAGTTGAAGCAAAAGGGGTGGTATACAAGCATACATGCACTGGATCAGACAAAAAAACTGCTAAAAAAGTAGCTGCAAAGGTGATTCTCAGTTCCTTAAAGGAAAGCATACCTGAAATTGAAGGGCTTACGGCTGCTGCCAAGAAAGGGAAGTTCTCTTGAGGAATAGAGAAAGGGAGGGGGGAGCGGAAGGGGTCTACCGGGTGTATCGTCTGCACCGAGATGTTTTTGTTTGTACAGCATTAGGCAAGTGTAAATTGGGTGCGTATAGGTCAGAGTTTTTTGGTTCATGATCCATGATCAGAATCTACCCTTGGTTCTGAGGATCATAATTTTTCCCCCCTTGCACATAGAGAAACGAAGGGGAAGTGACTGATAATTTTTGGGATGTGACTTGGTGATTTGCGTGGCCATGAAACAATTGCGACGCGTTTTGCCGATTTTGCTGCTCTACTGAGTGAAGCTTGTAGAGTTGTTAGTTAGTAGGAAACTTTAGATTATCATCTGATAAGATTTCCAGTTCTGTAATTTGGCTAATAAGCATGGTAGTTTGTACTGAAACATTGTGTTAGTCAATGCCATTCATGCGGTCTAAGTTATGAATTACTATAAAGTTGGCCAATTTTGTAGAGTATGTCATGAATTTACTTTTGACAGAATGTTCAAAAATTGAGGGCAATTATCGAAGTAGGGATTATTCCCGAATAATGATCCAAGTAAGGATTATTGGAGCAATGCTTCATGTAAAAGCCTTATACATCAAAAAATGTATAAGGCTAGGCTCCCCACCCAAAAGTAATGTAAAATATTGATAGTGGGGAGTAGGGCCCGCGCACTATCTGATTTCTTTAATCCCAAAATTAAATTTTTTTTTTTTTTTAAAATCAGGACCATAAACACATAAAATTTCGTCCTTTTTCGAGTTGTATATTTATGTAACTCAATTGTATATGTTATTATATTAGAGTTGTATACTAATGTATCCGAGTTGTATGTTTTTGCATGCACTTTACTCAGACTCCATTCTCTCTCCACCCCATTATGTGTTTTTGAGTTGCATATTTGTATGTTGTAGTTGCATATTTGTACATCTGAGTTGCATATTTTTGTATTATAGTTGTATATTTTTGTGTATGAGTTGTATATATTTTGAAAAGTTTT
>ONZK01001194.1:134685-145457 GCA_900322385.1 Pharnaceum exiguum | reverse complement strand
GGGGGGATAAGTGGTTTTGAGGCCCATAATTGAACCTCTTTTTCAAAAAGGAAGAAAAAAACGGGGGAGAAGTCCTCTTAGAAAAGGAAATAAGAACTCAGGATTTCCTGTTCTTTAGCCTTGACTTGGGCACTGATCATGGGTTGCAGTTCATCTCTGGTGCACTTGAGTAGTGGAGAAGATTTGCATTGCTTGTTGGGTCTCTTAAAAGCGGGAGGGTAGGGGTTATGGCAAGCATTCACCACTCCTGTCCAAGCACTAGATCAACCAACGCTGAAGAGGATTGGAGAGAATCCATCCACATTACAGATTGGAGTTTTCTTTTCCTTCTTCTTTCTTCTTTGTGTGTGTGTGTGTGGGGGGGGGTGGGGGGGAGGGGTGGTTGAAAAAGCAGGAGAACTGCATGTAAATTGTAAAGCTGCAAGTCTCTTGAGTCATGGGTTCCTCTGTTATTATATTTTCCAATGAGGGGCAACTTGGCAAAGCGTGATTTGAGACCCCTTTTTTGCCTTCCCACTTACTATGGTTCAAAGATAGACTTTGTTTAGGAGTACTACATTTTTCTTATTCATTTGAATGGCAACTGATGTGCAGAGGAAAGAACACAAATACAAAACAAGGTTAGGGCTCTCAATCGTTTGAAAGCCAAACTATTGGTCATAGCACAAGAGCAGAGGGCTACCGAAATCAAGCAGATCAGAGGAGATGTTGTCAAGGCCGAGTGGGGGCAGCAGATACGAAATTATGTGTTTCATCCATACAAGCTTGTGAAAGACCTACGGAGCGGACATGAAACTTCAAATATAGCCACGGTAATGGATGGCGAGTTGGATCCCTTCATTAGAGCTTATCTAAAACACAAATACAGTCAAACATCATATGTTAGCGCTACCGGTTGACAAACTACACCATGTGTGTGAACATCATGCTTTTGGTTTAACTTCATGTAATTGACTTCCGAAAGCAAATGTTCAACGGAGATGCATTTGATCTATTTAATCGGCTTAGAGATAAGAACTCCGCCTAGTCTACCTCAGTGTACTTACTGATTGGCATAGCCTAGTCTACCTGTGATTAAATTCATCGCCGTCCTTCTACAAAATGTCAAGGGATAAAGGATCCACGAAAGCTCTTCTAAACTTGCAACTACAGATCAGAAGGAAGCACGGTGGAGAATAATTACTCTGATAATGTCATGAAAAAAGATCACACAATGATCAAGTTAGAAAGCTACTACATGAACATTTGCAGCAAAATGTATACTTCATTTGAAAACATACACATTTTCTCATTGATTTCAGATGAGACAACCATTTAAATACCAGGACAAACTTAAAGCTTCTCTTCTAAACTAGCCCATCTTAGCCTACATGGTACAATGTCTTACAAAACTTACAAGAGGTAACTTGTTACAACATCATCAGCTAAAAAACCTTCACTTGAATTGTAGAACACGAGCATGGTCAGCATTTGGCAATGGGAACCACAACTACGTAGGAGCCTTGCTTGACAATTTTATCCAAATGTAATAAAAGTAATCTACTAATCCAAGTGCCAAATTTCGGATTTAGGACTTATTGAAATTAAGATCAGCCATTTTCTTCTCCATGGCCCCGTCAATCACATTGCCAATTCATTGTGAATGAGGCCGCAGATCTGTCTGCCTCAAGTGTTCCATAGAAGTTGTAGTTCAAACAAATCATCCCACCACTTGCATTGGACAGACCACCACATCCACCCAATGACTACTTAAGCGTAAATCAAAAAGGATTTAGCGTAACTCAAGAGGGACCTAATGAACTATAAACTTTGCTTGAAAATTTTATCCAACAATTGAGTGGCTAGGCCCTAAGACACTAGCTTGTGATGCTGCTAGTGATTTTGAGGTGAACATCGACATCTCTTTTGGATAACGGCGCATTGGCTTTATTGGCGTTTCTTTCTTTCTGAGAGTGGCTAGATAGATGAGAATAGAAGTGGGAAAGGGTTTTGCTTTCTGAGGATGAGAGAGTCCTCAATAATTGACGTAATACTTCGTAAATTGCAGTAGGCAATAGAGGGTCTTATAGCCTAGTTTACCGGACATTTTGATCAAGATATATATTGAACTAAACGTAATGGAGGCCCAAAATTAAACCAATCACAATCAGATGTTGGGTCCAAGTCTGTCTATTTTTTTAATTTTTGTTTTAGGGGAAGAGGCTTTCAGAGTTTTCAGGTCCTGTGAATAGGCTTTGATAATTTCTACTCTAAAAGCCATCTACACTTCAAGCGAGGTGGTATGATCCCCTAACGGCCCTAAGAAGACCAAGTTGGATCCATTTGTCTATTTCAGTGGCAATGGCCAATGAGGGCTGATCAGCACACGAAGAATCATGCTTTTTGGTTCCCTCAATTTTGTATTAGTTTGGAAGTGTGGTGTTTCAATTCCCTTTGCAATTCAAGATCTTTTCGATTTCAGCTCATGCCTGTTATAGGCAAAGAAATATAGTCAGTCAAGTTTCTAGATGGAATACTAATGTTACACATTGTTTCACCATGAGTCTTCTGTACCAAATTTTTGATAATTCCGATCATTATTGCTCTAGCTATGCTTCTCTTGTGCTCTCACTCTCGCATGATACATATAATGTAGTTTAGATCTTCTAGCGGCTAATTCTAGTCTGCCTAGTTTGATGTGCATGTTCCTGATGCGATACGCACTCTTTCTTCTGAGCAATCCCTTTTGCCATGTATAATTGGGTTCCACCTATCATACCAAATTTGCTTGACAAAATAAAAGACAGAAGCTGCAATTTGTGTTTTAGTATTATCAGCTTAACTCAAATGGCTTATCTGATATGGAGTGGTTGAAAGTTTGAAACATAATATCTGAAAAGACTGAAATTGTATTAGCTATAGGCTATAGCTATATGGGATTCGATGACATAATTGATATCATTTGGAACAACTGATACATAGAATTCTTTTGTCATAGTCGATTACTTGAAGAAGCTTGAAGGCAGCAGAGTTAGAACTTAGAAGTCAGTCATATTATGAACCAACCATATCAGGAGGTTCTACAAAAAGAAAGTAGAATTGATTAGTCGCAGGTTTCAGCTCAAGGAGCTTGGAGCAGCTAGCCAGCTGTGGTTTCAGCAGCCCGTTTGCTGGTTTTGTATGTTTTGTATGTCATTAAGTATCGAATTGTGAAGTTTCTCTTGTACTGGGTAGTGCGAAATATCAGAAAAATTTGCCTTCTTTGCGTGATTTCAGGCATGAGATTAGAGAAACTGCCAGGCATTCGTGTTAGTATTCAGGCACTGTAGTCTGTATCTTCAATTCTGCGGAACTTCAGACCATGAGATGCTCCGCCTCCATATGTTATTTAATTCACCTATTTGTAACTTTTGAGTAATTTGACTGCATATATACCACCATTTAGATTCATTTGTTTAGTTCCTACTGACATTATGAATGTATACATGTTCCTACTAACATTCAAGATAAGCAAAATTCTTTTGTTACGGTAGACAATAGGAAAGAGGGATATTGTAACATTCTGCACATCGCCAAACATACTTCCTTTGAACACAAACAGTAAAATCCATACATTTTCGTATAAATTTCAGTTGAGTAAACCCATGAGCTAGCAGGACAAACTTAAAAGGCTCTCAACTAACCCATCTTAATTAGCCTATATGGTAAAATAACTTAAAAGACAATATTTAACAAATTACAAGTTACAACATGATCAGCTAAAACTCCCCTTCACTTGAATCTGCTAAATCAACCTTGAACTGTACAGCATCAGCACATATCTGGAAGTCTTGCTTGACAATTTTATCCAAAATCAACGTAGGTAATCCACCTGGAGTAATTCAGGCTTTGGACTTCTTGGAGTGAAGATCTTCGATCTACACTTTCTTCGCCCAGTCACCCACATTCCCAATTCATTGTGAATGAGGCCGTAGATTAGATTATGAAGAACATTCCATAGAAGTTGTAGTTCAAAGGGATCATGACCTCACTTGCATCAGTGAAACCACCCTACCCACCCTGACCCTTAGAATGATCAGAGCGACATGAATTAGAAACTTTGCTTGATAATTTTATCCAACAAATTAATGGTTAGGCCCTGAGACAGACACTAGCTTGCGATGCTGCCAGTGATTTCGGGGTGAACAACATCGCCGTCTCTATAATACCAAAGGGTCCTCAATGATTGATGTATAGTGTGTATAGACTGTATACTCCGTAAATTGCAGTTAGACAATAAAGGGCCACATAGTCCATTAATAACTAACGGTTGGATAAAGATTTGAACGGAAATCAAATATTATCGAACGAAATGAAATAATTCTTTCATTTAGGCCCAAAACTAACAAAATCTTTCAGAATATTTTTCCTTGGTGCTCTATAATACCAAAGGGAAGATTGTTTTTTTGTTTATGAAAACCACTTTAATTTTTATAGAATTGATTTAATTAAATAGAAAATGTCATATTACACCACTTCACATCTTAGAAAAACGAATTGCTTAAGTGATATAGGATAACACATCTTTAATCTATAAGGTTGGAGATTCAAATCTAAAATGCAAATATTCGAGTTTTTGAGTTTAAATTTTTTGGTTTGTTGTTGTGGTGAATAGTTTGATTCCATGAGACAACAAAAAGAATTGGAACTAACATCTATAAATATCTTTAATTTTCATACAAATAAGCTCGTCTATCAAATACTTTCTTCGCTCTTAAACCAGCATATCATATTAATATATTTCAAACTCGTTTCTTATGGATCTAGCAAGTAATAAATAACCACCGGATAATAGAATTTATAAACCATCAACAATAAACCACAACAAGGCCACAAATTTATAATTTATTATTACTTTGTACATTTGAAATGTCTAACTTACTCTCACCGACGGAGCCAAAAATAAAAAAAAGTTACAAAAATTGGTAGTATGAAAAATGAAATATCAGAAATTTTGCCTTGTTTTACGTGATTTCAGACAAGAGATTAGGGATATTGCCTGGCACTCGTGTTATTATTCAGACGTATCTTGAGATTGTTGACAACTTCAGACCATGAGAGCTCCAGATGTTGTTTAATTCACCTTTTTTTTGTAGCAGGATAATATCAAAACTTTTGAGTCATTGAGTATTATATACTATATATATGCCACCATTTTGATAAATCTGTTTAGTTGAATCATGACCAGAGTTTTTGTACAGGGTGCCATACATATCACATATGACCCAAGTCCACACTGATGTTCAATAACGGGGTAGATCCAAATATATGTTCAATAATAGTGCGCAGAAGTGAAAAGGAATTTACAGGAACATACTAAAAATCTAAAAGCAGACGACGAAAGGAACCACAGTAAAACAGATTCTGCATCACTCAGCCGAAGCCTGATCTTTTCAAGGCCATGGGTGCTTCTCCATGTTTCTCCACTTATCTTTCAAATCAACCTCGGTTCTTCCCTGAAATATTTCACTGTAACAATGCAGAATCAGTTTCCATTGTCCCCTGTTAAATTTCTTTACACCCGTCCTCAGTGTGTCCTCTTCCAATGGCGTCCACATCTTCCTGACTCTCCTCTTGGTAAGTCTCTGAATCTCTCCTTGCTTCTTCAAAGGGGACAAGTCGATTTTCTTAGGACTAGGTAACCGGGGTCTATCAGCCATACCATCAGGTATATTATCAATAGAATCATCCCACACCATTGTATGTCTAGTTTCATTAGGTTCCATCAAACTAGGCTTGCGCAAATTGTACTTTCTCCTAGGAATATCAACTTCATTGTCTTCAACATTCTCTGCAGGATTGTCTGCCCTTCCCCCATGATCAAGTGGTCTCTTTGGATCCTCAACTTCCTTGCCTCGATCACTCTCCCTAGTAGTATCTCTATTCTCTGCATTATCTAGGCTCTTTCCCGCAGACTCTTCAGAAGCATGCTGCTCCGCAACTGTCCGCTTTTCAATATTTCTTTCACTAGCCAGGTTATCTCTACCCTCAGTGGCTTCCTTTGATATAACTGGTTCTGTCTGATTTTCTATGGCTGCCTCTCTTCTGACGGTTTGTGTTTCCCCAGCAGAAGAGATAGCCTGAGCTTTTCGAAGAGCGTCGGGAAGGGGATCTGTCACAGCAGCACGCAACTCAGTGGAACTGGTTTTAAGTGCTTCTCGCACTCTCTCCACTTCAGGGGAAACATTTATTTCAGCAAATGTGCGTTTTTTAACCACATTGTCATCCTTCATGTTATTTATTTCCATTTCAGATGGCGAAGGCTGAGCTTTTTCTTGAGCATCCAGAGCAGGATGCCTCACAGCTGCATTCATAGAACTGCATTGAGGATCCCGAGCTCCGTCCACGTCAGGGTTAGGGACATCATCAGGCTTGCTCACCGGAACTTCATTGTTTCCTTCCTCAGGGACTGAGAGCTTCGCCCCACTACGTCGTCTGCCCCTCATTGCAACTTGTTTCCGCCTTACTGGAGCCATCGCCTTCTTAGTTTCTGTAGGCAGAAAGATAGAACATTAGAAGATCATTTCATTGTTATCTCTTTCACCAAGTGACACACAAGGTCATGCTTCAGAGAAACAAAGGAACAGAGGAATATCATAGAAGAGTCACCTACTGAATAACACCAAGCATACAAAGAAACAGTTTGAGAAGTTCGCACATTGTCATCATCATCACATTAGGAGACAAGTGGAACAATATCCAATAATTCTTAAAACTAGTGACTATTTGTATGCATAAATGACAAATATCTCCAAATGCACAAGGATGTCTACTTTACTCTCATAATACCTTTTCATTTCCGCAGCAAGACTCTACATTTCAATGTTTCATATCCACAATCTCTTACATTTTTTTGCAAAAACAATGTTTCTATACAGTATATTAACCAAGCTTTAGATCATTTGCTCAGAAACTTCGCATACATACATTGTTTTCTAGTACTCCACACATTTTGCAAATACCAATCATAACCAAGCTCATACTCTGCTTTACCAAAACTATATCCACATTATCCAGGATCAATAATTCATTCAACCAACAAATTTAACTACCCAATAGAATTCTTAAAAGCACTATATAACAGAACTAACCAGAGCATCTCCACCCAACATTACCACACACATAGACCTCTCAAAACTGAAGCAATTAAACATAGACAAAGACAACAATGACAACAACAACAACAACAACAACATCAATCAATAATCAACAATCAATCCATATAGGCAATTCACACAATCTGAACTACAAATAATAACAGAATCCAACAAATTCCTAAAAATCATGCCAACACAATATAAACAAAACAAACAATCCACTCCACTCCACTCCACTCAAACTCAAAAAACCAACGCGACAACCTATTCAACACATGAAATAACAATGCTCGTGCAACTTAACCGTAATTCTAATTAGTAATTCTAATTATATATAGTGGACAACTAATTTTGAACGGACCAGAGTAAAAATCATACCATCAACTTTAACCATCTCGCGACACGTGTTCACCGCCCCGCCATCCATCCCACCCTTCTCCACCTCCACTCTCTCTCCTCCACCCTCGCCCCCGCCGCCTCTAATCCTCTCAACCAACTCCCCACCCTTCTCCGCCACCACCTCCAAAAACGCCGGCCCCATCTCCTCCCACGCCTCATTCACATACTCTCCCACCACTCTCCTCACATCTTCCCCACTCTCTCTCCTCCACGTCACCAACCTCTCAACAGCCCCATCATCCCAAACCGCAGCCTCAACAACATCATTCCACATCCTCCCTTCCTCACACCCTAACCCCTCCTCAACCTTCCCGACCCTCTTCCTCCACACTCTCTCCACCACTTCCAAGAACCCCTCCTTTCTCTCTCCTCCTTCCCCCACCCACCTCGCCGTACACTCCAACGCGACGTTAAAATACGCTCTCCGCATCTTCTCCGACGCGGGTTTGCCTTCTTCAAAAGCAATTTGCTCGAGGGTTTCGAGCGTTGTGAGGGTTTTCTCGGTGATGACGTCATGGGTGAGGGAGGTTAAGAGGAGGGTCTTTTGGAGACGGGGGGAAGTGGGTGTTGTTGTGAGTGGGAGAAGAGAGAGAATGGAGTCGAGGAGAGGGGGAGAGAGGGTGGATTGTTGGGATTGTTGTTGTCGGAGAAGGTACTCTGCTATCCATTGAGATATGTCTGGGTCCATTGTTGTGTATGATGGAGAAATTGAGAAACCCTAAATTTAGGTTTTCTAGGGTTAGGGTTTCTAGGGTTGGGAGAGAGGGTTTGGAGAGGGAATGAGAAGGAAGGGTGGAGAAGTAAATTTATGTTGGGAGGGTTTGAATACCCGTATATCGTATATATACTCTTTTTATAATAAAAAAAAAAAGAGAAAATTTTACAAAAGTACCATACTTTGTGCCAGTTTTGTACAAAAGTACCAAACTTCTTTTTTTTTGTACAAAGGTACCAATGTGGTTACTTTTCTTTTTATAAAGGTACTTTTTCGGATTTCAGACTTTTTAAGACGATTTTGCCCTCACATGCTTGAAACATGTGTTGTTAGTTAGCTCATTTCCCTCCCTTTCCCCCTCTATTTATACCTGATGGCAAGTTTTGCCATTCTGAGAGTCATAAATCCGACCGTTGACGACCCTAAAACCAGGGCACTTGGATCGCTTTTTCGGATCTTGTTTATCTTTCTGCTTTTCATTGTTCTTGTTTTGGGTAGAAGTCACTGCCATTTCGTCTCAAAAAACAATAATACCAAACCTAATTAGAGTGAAGTGAATTGAAGAATGTTTATGGAAGATAATTAGACAGGGAGTTATGGCATTGTGTTGTGGGAAAATAGGGAAAATGGAGGGAAAGAAGCTAACTAACATCACACGATCTCAGGCACGTGAGGGCAAAATCGTCCTAAAAAGTCTGAAAACCAAAAAAGTACCGTTATAAAAAGAAAAGTAACCACATTGGTACCTTTGTACAAAAAAAAAGAAGTTTGGTACTTTTGTACAAAACCGGCATAAAGTATGGTACTTTTGTAAAATTTTCTCTAAAAAAGACACTCAAAAACCCAAAATAAATTTCTTTCATCGTTAAGAAATAAATAAAAATCAACGGCCACGTTTGTATTATTTAGAAACTTTTCTTAATACACCTTTTCTCTACTACTCCGCATATTATAACACATTCTCTTGATTTTTCTTCCAATTGTAAAGGTCTAACCAAATACTGTACTTCTCTATTAATGCCTTACTATAGAATGCTGCATCGCCTATGCCTCTATTATTGAAGAATTTGGACTCTTTTTCTGAAAGTGGGATATCAGTATATCAGGCATCCTGTTAAAGGGGAGCCATTTACATGGTCAATGTCCAATAATGTTTGAGAAATCAACGTCACTGACCCAACAAAGGTCGCACGAAGCCTAGAGATTTACATCCGAACACATATAGTATTAGTACTTGTTCTTGCTGTTGCACCAATTATATAGCTAAGAGTTTTATCTCTGCTTTGGCTTGCCAAACAACAAGCCTAATGAATAAGTATTTCCCTTTTGTGCAGCTACTTCCACTCGTTTTCCGCCAATCTGCAAATGAAAACAAACATATCACCAAAATTCAAAAATTGGAAAAATTAGCAAGCAATTTATGAAAAAACTATAGTCAGCCTACAATATCCAGAAAATTTAAATCAAGAAGAAACTCTTCTGAATTGGACTAATATTCCATTCTTAGGGCCTGCCTGTATTGGTGGGAATAGGGCAGTAATGATTACCCCCTTACTTATTCCTGGAATTTTCAATAGTTTGGTATTGTAGTAATAAACACCCCCTTAAATAATACCTCTTCTAAGGCAGTAAAGATTAACCCTCAAATTTCAACCTGAAAAATTCATCCCCCTTCCCGTGAGTCTCTCTCCTCTGCCCAGATCCACAATACCCTACCCTCAACACCTCCCACGACTATCTCTCCTCCAAACCATCCTCATCTCAGCTCTCTTTTTTCAACCAACCATACCACCTGAAAATATCCTCCATTAACTTCTTCTCCCTGAAAATCTCCCCCAAGTAATCACTCCTCCTAACTTATTCCCCAACTCTTTCCAACCAATACAGGCATGGCCTTAGTACAGACTTCTCAGAGCAAGAAGCAATATATGCAAATTTATCGAAGTTACCAGTCTACTCATGATACACATACCTTGTCCATGAGCCAAAAGCCAATTGTAGGCATGTACTGCACCAAATACATCACAGCAAGCACAGGCTGCAGAAGTACAGCGAACTTAGTAACCAAACCAGCAAAGTCGGAGTCAGAAGAATTTGAACAAACACGATAGAAAGCTCTTATATAGATGCAGAATGTGTGACCTTTTTTTCCACCGTCATTTCATTCGAATGTTTGGTTCAAAAAGCACATATATATACAATTATATTTGTAATAAGATCGATGACGGACGCAGCTAACAGCAACACATAATACAGCAGCCAAA
Source organism: Pharnaceum exiguum (assembly GCA_900322385.1). Taxonomy (NCBI): domain Eukaryota; kingdom Viridiplantae; phylum Streptophyta; class Magnoliopsida; order Caryophyllales; family Molluginaceae; genus Pharnaceum; species Pharnaceum exiguum. The sequence continues at coordinate 134,964 of ONZK01001194.1, read as the reverse complement.
TATTAAAAAGTTCTGCTGAACTTAAAGATCAACTTACCTGATAAGATATCCAAGCTTCCTTCAGCCCGTGGCTAGCAGCGATTATTGTCAGCTCCGCACACCTTTCAGCAGACACACGCTTCTGCACATATTTTAGAGTACAATTAATCATTGGGTATGAATGAATTTCATGGAGGTCTGCAAAGTTGTCAAAAAATTTGATGACCGATAAATCACTCCACTGCATCTTTGCCAAGTTCCAAGTGAAAAACAGCATGATCATATACTCGTATATACTGC
>ONZK01001194.1:118356-131143 GCA_900322385.1 Pharnaceum exiguum | reverse complement strand
AGCAAAGTTAAATCGCCTGAAATTAAAAAAAGGGGGGGGGGAGTGATTAAAGAGGAGGAGTTAGTTAATGAGAGTGAGGGGGGAAATAGAAAGAGAGAGGAGAGAGAGAGTACAGTCAGTGGTGAGGAAGTTGAAGATGACAAGGATGAGTCGGAGGGTGATGAAGACGAGAGGGATGATCAGATAGATTGACAACATTTTTCAAATTCCAGAATTATCAATCAGTTAACTTCTGTGCCCTCTGAGGCCGTATTTATACAGGTACGCTAAGCTTCTGAGCTCAGGTCCAAAACATTTGGGCGCTTCGCTTCTACAGTTCTTACCCTTTTGATCAAGCATTGGTAAAAATGATATTGATAATGATAAATAAATAAATAAATAAAAACAAATAAATAGTTCTATATAATGGGAAATTCAATGTGATGCCACTTTTGTTTAGAAAGAGTGTTGATGTTTTTATTTGCCTTCATTAACTAATGTGTTAGAGATGGTCATTGAGCTGACTTGGCTCGAAACCACTCGTTTCAATTCGGGTTAAAGTCAGTTAAAGTTGCCTTGTTAATCGAGTCAGATCGGTCAAAGTCAAGTTGTAAATCGGATAATTTGGTCCAAATGTCTCGACTTAGCCATGAGACGACGATCAAATCCAATCAAAGTTAGTCAAATTAGTTCATAATTTGGTCAAATTTGGCTCAATTCAAGTCGTATAAAACAACCTAAGCACAAGTTAAAGTTATTTCTCGTGTCCAACTCTAGTATGTGTAAATTTGGAAGTTTAGTGCTACGTTGACAAAAGTGGAAGAAATACCATTAATTTATATTCACAAAATTTTCTACTCACCTGTTTCATATATGAGAAGGGGTCACTAATGACTACAGAGGTATCATTAATCAACATTTTAGGCCATTAATAACTCAATCTCATACATGAAATGAGTTCACACAATTTTTTGTGATATAAATTTAATAATGTTCGAATAAACAAACAAACACAAATATTACACTAATCACGCTTTTACCTACTTAATACATAGGTTGGCTCTATTTAGTAACTAGCTAGTTCTAGGGTATTTTGGGTGTTAATATATAGGTTTTGTCAAAACATAAAAACACATTTACATGTATTGTTTTTCCAAATTTATTAATTAGTCACCTGGTGTGCCTGTAACCCCAATGCACCAAAGACGTAATGTTAGTCAGTCTTCTTGTGATGGCTTTGTTTAGTTGTATTGCAACTTGGCCAATCTCACTTAATGCAGTATCTTTAAGCTTACTCTCTCGAAACATCTATGAATATATTTCCATATATAGTTTTGGATGATGTTATTAAGACTTTAGAAGAAAAAAATGATTAAGTTGGACTATTTACTAGCTCATTGGGTTGCCATAATGGTCTACACAATAGTGGTGTAAACTCAATTGTGTTCATCATTTTAGGTTGATGTGTTGGTCGAGATGAAAAACACATTACTTTATTTCCATGAGATCACCGCTCAGGTCTATCCATCACCCATATACTGAGATCCTTACCTTATAAGAGAAAAATATGGTCACCCTTGTATTGTTCAAAGCCAACATTTTGTTAAGTAAATTAAATTTTATATGATTTTCTCATTATGTCTCAGTTGTTGAATTATTATTAGTATATTTAGTTTCATAGTAATTTGTTGAAATATTTTGAATTGGATTTAATCATTTATTCTAGAGATGTATGAACTTGCTTTTGAAGTCTTTTTCAATAAGGGCCTGATGGGCAAAATGAACCTAAAAGTAGTGTAAAGAGTATGCTAGCGTCGCATCCGAAATACGCCAATAATACCCAATAGATTTGGCCACATACACCTCTCTTCAGATTTCCCCATTCTCATTTGGCAAACCCTCAAATCCCAAAAGCCAAAACCCTTTCTCTCCCACTCTCTCTCTAACTCCAGAAGCAAAGAAAGGGAAAGAAATGGCACTAAGCAACGCTCTGGCAAAGTACCTGCGGGTCACAGTGTACCAAAACCCTAACATAGCATCAGCACCATTCTCTCTGTCCACATCAGCCAACACCTTCTTCCGCCGCCACTTCTCTGAGGAGGTCAGGGGTACTTTCCTTGACAAGTCTGAGGTCACTGAACGCGTCATCAACGTCGTCAAAAACTTCCAGAAGGTCGAACCCTCCAAGGTATATATATTCATTAATACTATCTATTATTTCCCTTTTTCTTCATTTCGACTCTTTTTAATCGCCACATTTCTATCCCCACATTGTTAATCGAATAGGGTTTATATTATTTATTTTATTTTCATTTTTGGTTTAAAAGAAGAAGAAAAAAAAAGTGACCCTTTTTTCATATATATGGTTTAAGATTTGATCTGTTTATTTTACGATTATGTTCGTTCGTTCATCGATGTTTCATTGGCACTGCGACGGCCTACAAGTGGCTGAGATTCGACTCAATGAGAGGGAAGTTTGGGTACTTTTTGGTTGGTTAGCTCATAGTTTGATTAGTCAAATGTGCACTTGAGTTTATTCTATGCCACTAAATGAAAGGTGGAAGATTTGGGGTGTATTAGGTGGTGCGAATGCTCGTTTTAATTTTCGATAAAATGGGCGATTATTGTTGATTTGTTGGAATATATAAGAGACGTTGTCCCACATTGATAAAACGACAAAGCCTTGAGATGCATATACCTGCCAATTGGTTTTAGGCTCAAACTTCCCTTCCTTTGTGTTGTAGATATCTCAAGGCCCACTAAATACAAATATTAACAACTCCTGGCTTGGTCGGGAAAATTTTGGGGTTTTGATTAGTTTTAGGAAATTTAGGAACGGGATTTGATTTTTTGTATTCTCTGTTTTCCATAAAATTGAGTGTAGGTGTTGTCGTGTTGATGATGCATTCATCGGTCTTTGTTTTAGAAAGCTGCATATGTATGCACCCCTGTGGAATAGGTTTACAGTTGTTGGTTGTTGTTATTGTTGCTGCCGAGGCTAAGTTACCCAGACTCTTCGGTTTTGCTTGAGTACCCGTGTCGGATACTCCAACTTTGGACATGGGTTTGGGTACAGGATACTCCATTTTGGGTACCGGGTATAGGACTCAATTTTTTTTGTGTGGTCTTACTGCCCCTTTCCCAATCCCCAAGCTCCCTTTCCCAGGGTCTTCTGTTTCCGCATCAAAAGATGGAGAATCCCCCTAGTAAGAAAGGGTAGTAAAATATGGAGTATGTGTTGGTAAATGGTAATATGGTATATCATAGCTTTCTGTCGTTCTGTACTTTATTGCTAGGGGTGTTCAAATCGGTTGACCGTGGTTTCAGGTATCTCGGGTAATCGAAATTGCGGTTCGAAAAAACTGGTAACACAACCTAACTGAAAAAAGTTGGTTAACCGAACTTTGGTTAACTAATTATATCTCGGTTATCCAGTTAACCGTGAAACTGAATTTCAACATCTTTTTTTAACTTCTAAATGCAAATTGATACCCCTCTGCTGTAAATTTTAGAATCATCTGAAATTCTCTCTCTTGCTGGAATAATGTCAGAGTTATGGTCATTATTCACAATACTTGACGATTATTTCCATCTTTATATCACTGCCAAACAGATACTTCGTATAAACAATGGAAATATTATATGTACTGTGTTTTTTAATAATTACACATAAAAATATATCCACAATGGTTAGATAAAATTATTTTCTATCATTAAAAGTATAATATCATTTAGAAAAGTGAAAAAAAGGAACGTGCGAACAAGGAAAAATATCAAAAGTGAATAGGGTGGTGCCGTATTGGGCTGGCGAGTGGTCGTCTGGTCTGTGGCATCGAGCCTATTGGTGGTGTAATGGTTTCCATTGATTATATGGTTATTGGATTGTGTGTTTGGTCAATTGCTCTGTTACTCTGTACACAGAAGAGGACGAGGGCAGAAAGTGGAGGAAGAGGAGGGAACCTTGTGGCTCACAAGGACAAGAGACAGTAGTGGTGGATCTAATGGTGGTTGGCCGGTGGATAGAAAAGAACACATGAGTGTGAATGAGGATTGAATATATAGAGAATACATTATTAGAGGAATACGAATACCAGTTCAGTTAACCGATCAGCTCGATTTTATGGTTTTCCTTTCGGTTTTTAGGTTACGGTTATTTTGAACAGTCCTATTTGTGTATGTGTGGAAGGTTATGGATGCTATAAGAATCGAGCTAAATGTGGCAACTGTTGTGCTTGTTGATTACCAGAATTCTGCACGTGACCATACTTAGAGTTGTACCTCTGTGTCTATGTGTCATTTTTCCATCTGGTGCTTTGGCTGCTGCATTGCTCACTCGACTCTTGAATATTGCCTTTTTGTTTTTTCTGAACTATCTTCTCGTGTTTTACCCTTGCTGTCTAGTTTGCGTTACGTTTACATGTGAATCTTGTGAGGGTAATGACATCAACAATGAGTATTATAGTTATCGCACACATATTTAATAGAATAGTGTAGCTCGGCTTCCATTTTGATGTCATCATATAAGGACCACATTGTTCCTTGTGCCTGAACCCCCAGCCCTCCCTCTTTGCAGATGCCCAAAAGAAACTTCTTAGTCCTTACACTGTATGCCTTTATCAAATGATATCATGAGGTACATCCTGGGTTTGCCATTCAGTTTAGTCCCTGTCACTTGTTACAATACCTGTTCCCCATGACATTTGCACTGCTCTTATGGTTCCTAAAGTATCCGAGTATCCAAACATTTTGTTCCGATAATTTCTGTCCTTCGACAAAATAGTTCAGTTTCATTTCTACTTTCTGCCACCTTATATTTGTAAATTTTCTTGGTGGCTCGCCTATACCAATGACACTCTAGGGTAACGAAGGGAAAAAGAAAGAGAAATTGGCAATGGAGGAGGGGGTGGGAGGAGGGGACATAAATTGGTGATGAAAAAGAGGTATTTGTTTGAGTACTGAATTTCCTTATCACCTGAATGCATTGTATTTGAAATCCATTCAAATCCAAGAGGGTGGTTTATGGCCAATTCAATATCCATTTGCAGTTGTTTCTATGGGATTCCAGATTTGTATTCTATCCAATTCATCCGAACCGGCCATTAAAGTTTCTGAGCTAAACTTTTTATGCCTCTGGCAGTTTACGTAAGGTATTTAAAGTTTCTGATCATGAACACTGTGTCTGTGATTATTGCTTGTGGACCTGAAGATGGTCAATTACTTGGGTTAAGTCTATCTGGCAAAGTGAATAAAAATTTCACATTCCCCTGTGATGTACATTGATTTTGGTTGGTTATGCATGCATTTTTTTTGTTTCTGGCTCAGTTTTTTGGGAAGATTTTCCTAGGACTGTGCTACCCTTTTACCCAAAATCTACTAGGTTTTCAATCTGCTAGCCTTAAGTGTAAGGGGAATGAGAACTCTGGAAGCTGTTTTGTTGGTCTATCATTAAGTGAGAGCAACTGGTATGAGATGCAAGTTATTTGTTGTGGAACTTTGATAGATAGGGTTTTGTTGCTTTAGTTAGCTGCTTGTCTTTTAGTATCTGACTTGCCATTTGTGTAGCTTAATGTTGTAAATGAAGATGAATTCCCCTTGGGTGTTTCCTTTTCAGTTTCTCAGACGGTGTGCTTGTCTTTGTTTGGTTGATATGTTGTCTATGTAGGTGTCGCCCAACGCTCACTTCCAAAAGGATTTGGGGCTTGACAGTTTGGACACTGTGGAGATCGTGATGGCACTTGAAGAAGAGTTTGCCTTTGAGATTCCAGACAATGAAGCAGACAAGATCAGCTCTATCAACATGGCAGTTGATTTCATTGCATCTCACCCTCAGGCAAAATAGAGGAAGCCACATTCAGAGTATAATGTAGTGTTGTTCTATTCCAAGTTTAGACACCTTTCATGTACTTGTGTCTTGCCTCTTTGTTTGTAGGAGAGGAAGTTTTTTGTTGTTTCTCAATGCTGTGAGAACTAAATATGGCTTGACCCTTGTCTTTGGAGACTGCAATTTGCGAGGTTGTCATGGCGGTATCAACCAGACTACCATTCAGAACTAGAATAATCTACTGTATATCCTGAACATGTACGATTTTTGCTGCTATGTTATGGAAGCTGTGAAATGTTGCAGACTTGCAGGAGATAATCATTTTCCAATTTTGGTGGTGAATAGCCACTTTCAATGGAACTTTCCTTGCCAGTGAATGACACTGCTGGTCCACAATTGCAGTGTGTAATGGTTTAGAATTAAGATTAATGGTGATTGGTACGTTGCTTTCATAGCATCGCTGGTCAATTGAAGGGGAAGACTTCGATGTTGACTCCCAATATTTGCTTACTTGCGCTGAAAATTCAAGTCAACACCATTGTCTTCGACCCATAGTCCACCAGTATTACGCCCTTGCCCTTCATGATAATTTACGAAAATGTCTAATTTTGCATCCTGATCGGGTTTATGTCTTTTTCTTAACATTCTCGTTAAAAGTTCATAACATAGAAATAATTGAGGTATCCCTTCAAAACAAAAAAAACGAATTCTATGCCCATCAACAAGCCTACTTACAAAAGGCTTTCGTCCTTTGAGACTCTTTTGGATTTTTGTCTGAGATGTGTGTCGTCCGATCTTGGGAATCCTCCGTGTACTTATAGCATGTGGTCAATTTTTTATGTTGTACCTAAAATTAGGAAATTTTCCGAGGTTAGTTCTTAAAAAAAAACCTCGGATCCACTGCTAGGGGCTTGAATCATATCTTTTCCAACATTGTGATTTAGCAAGGAAAGTTTGGGTTTCATCTAGACCAGAGATTGTTATAGGGGAAAGTAACAACATGAACTTTCACAATTCGCAGTTAAGACCTTAGCATGTGGAGTAATAGAACTAGAAAATATGAACTCTAGTGTACTCTTCATTTGTGGTAAGATGTTGAACTTTGTACCTTTTTACCAAACAAAATGGGGTATTTCAAGTCACTCATCAAACACACTATGGCCTTGTTTGGATGAAGAGTAGTTAGTATGAGTAGTCAGTAGTTTGTGTTGTAAGAGTAGTTTGACCGGTCAGAAAATGCTCTTGGACATGTTTGGTTAAGAGTAGTTTTGAAGAGTATTTGGGTCCACAAAATGCTCTTCACCAAATGCTCTTCTCAACAGCATTTTTGAAGAGTAGTTTGCTTTACTTAGTATTTTACACTACAAAGTACAAACTGCTAACTGTTAATTATAAATATACCAAACAACTTATACCTGCTAACTGCTAACTACTAGTTAAAACTGCTAACCGCTAACTGTTATCTCCCAAACAAGGCCATGCCATAGGACTCTATCAGCATTGAGCAATCAAGTGTAATTGTACTACTTGGGTGTCATTGGAACAAGTCAATGTAAATTAGGACCCATCCATATGTATAGAAATGATATGATTGGCTGTTGCAACAACGTCCTTATTTTTTATTGGCCATGGGCGGCCAAAGTTCTATGGTCCTACAAAATGGAAGACCAATGTCTTGACTGTAAATAAGAGCTAGAACTTGGGGCATTCTTGTATTGGTTTCCTATAACTTGTTCCCGCTCATCATCGATCATTGGTCATTGACTCATTGGTCATACACTCGTACAGCAGCCTAGCAAGCTTTGCTAATGGCAAAACTTGAGTTACCATTTCTTCTACTTTGCCTTCTGCTTGTACAGTTCTACTGTCTTATTCATCCAACATTCTCTGAAGTTATATTCGAAGAGCAGTTTGAAGGTATTTTCTTCTATTCTCCAAGAATACTTTGTAATTACTACTACGAGTTAAGAAACATATTTCTTCTGAAGTCTGTTCCTTTTTTCTATCGGCAAATTATAGCGTATACCCGGGTGTATTTAGCACCGGACACCTCCCTTTATAACTAAGTACAGTAAGTAGTAAACTATTGGGACTACTAATTTTTCCTGAGGGGTTAGGCATAGAATAAGAGGGAAAAAGTAAAAAAAAAAACAAAGAGGGAGTACGGTGCAACATACACCCGGGTGTATGATATAAGGTTTTATGAGTACATATTGCCATGTTGGCTGGGAACTTGCTAGGTTCTGGCTTAGTGTTTTCTTGGTGTACGAGTATCACTTTGTGTATGTGCATGAGTTCATGTTAGACTGTACTGCTGTAACCAAGCAAATTGGTTGCTGCTGCTGCTGCTGTTAGTGTTGTTACCTTTGATGTTGTCTCAGTTTAGCAGCAGACAAAATGGATGGATGGTAGGCTAGGGGTCATTTTCAGTTGATCAAATGTATAAAGATATTCTACCTGTATATTATACATTTATACTCGTACTGTTTTGGATTCCTTTATAGCCAATCAAGTATTTCATGACTTCATCTTATTCTTATCCGCCTGATTATTTTTTCAATCTTTATGGAACAAAGATGGCTGGAAAAGTAGGTGGGTGGTATCAGACTGGAAAATAAGTGAAGGAAAAGCAGGTTCTTTCAAGCACACAGCAGGAAAGTGGGCTGGTGATCCTGATGATAAAGGTACTAGCTTTACTATTTGATGATAAAACCATACTAAACCTTGTCAAGTTGACAAGTTGTAATATTCCTTATAGGAGTCTCTCAAAAAGAAAAACTAATCATGCATAGGAAAAACTTTGTTCTGTTCTCTGACCTTGCAGATTCTGAGTTTTGCAGGAATTCAGACTGCAGTAGATGCAAGGCATTCCGCTATATCGGCTAGAATACCTGAATTCAGCAACAAGAACAAGACACTAGTCCTCCAATACTCCATAAAATTTGAGCAGGATATTGAATGTGGTGGCGGTTACATTAAGCTTCTATCTGGCTTTGTCAACCAGAAGAAGTTTGGTGGGGATACTCCTTACAGGTTTGCAGTGAATCTTTGTTATTATGACCAATTTCAGCAATGCCAAAACTTTGATTTTTACATTGATGTCAGTACTTTCTTAGGAAAAATGAGATTGTGTGCTATGATGAATTAGCTAATCATAGTAGTTCATTGCTTCATTACATATAATTCATAGAAGACATAAACTGTACATAGTCATATGAATAGAATAAGAACATGGAATGTGCATTTGGACCTTCTATAGAGCTTTATTCTCTAGTATCATGTATGTCTTCCTTTTTTGAAGTCTTTGCAAAAATGACTATGTTTCCCCTGCTCTTGCCAGTTTAATGTTTGGACCAGATTTATGCGGCACAGACACAAAGAAACTTCATCTAATTCTTTCATACCAAGGCCAGAATTATCCTATCAAGAAAGACTTGCAATGTGAAACAGACAAGTTAACTCACTTCTATACATTCATATTGCGGCCAGATGCCACTTACAGCGTCCTCATAGATAATCGCGAGAGGGACTCAGGAAGTCTCTACACAGATTGGGATATCCTCCCTCCTAGGAAAATCAGAGATGTTAAAGCTAAAAGGGTCAGTCTCAAAAATAGAAAATGTACCTCATTCTGTTTCAAATTTGAGCTTTGTAAGCAAATTGTTTTGTTCTGATCATTGCAGCCTTCTAATTGGGATGATAAAGAATATATCGAAGACCCTGATGATGTCAAACCTGAGGTATAAGATCCTCCACTCATTAACTAACTCCAATGACATGTGAATTATTCCTTTCTGTGATTTCCGACTGAAAATATACTACTTTCTGCATCATAATCTAAGATGCACGAAACAGTTAATGAGACTTTACTGACTGGGTCACTGGGTGCACTGTGATTCATACCTGCAAGTAGTGGTTAGACAATTGACAATAGTGATGACAACTTCATCATAATGTTATGCTTACATTGGTTTACAAAGTAACTCAAAGTTGTGATCGGTTTTCAGGGATATGAGTTAATACCGAAAGAAATTCCGGATCCAGAAGCTAAAGAGGTAACCAGCTAGTCATTTCTTCTCTTTTACATTCTGCATGAACCTCCGGAAATGTAATTTTGCTCGAGAGGAAAACAACTAATATATTCAGTTTTTGAGCAGCCTGCTCACTGGGATGAGGAAGAGGATGGTTTATGGAAAGCTCCTAAAGTACCAAATCCAGCCTACAAGGGACCTTGGAGGAGGAAGGTAATATCTGTCAGATGAATGAACATTACCTACAGTCTACAGACTAGTTTTTTTTTTTTTTTGCGACTCTAAATTCCCCTCTCTGATGTAGAAAACTAAGAACCCCAACTACAAGGGAAAGTGGAAAACTCCATGGATTGACAATCCAGGTACAGTATAACAAGACCTCTTGAAGAATTGGATCTTTCATATATATGAAAACTGCAATGTTTATTGAGGACAAATGTTGCTGTTCTCTAGAATTTGAAGATGATCCTGATCTCTATGTGCTGAAACCTATCAAATACGTGGGCATAGAAGTTTGGCAGGTAAAAGTTCACAAATATATATTTCTGTAATAATGTTTCATGTCTTCTCTTCATGTCTATAATCGATGTATATCGATATTGTAGGTGAAGGCTGGCTCAGTCTTTGACAATGTTCTGATATGCGACGATCCAGAGTATGCTAAACAAGTTGTTGACGAAGTATTATCTAATAGAGAGGTTTGCCTTTGCTCTTCAGACTAGTTCTAAAAAAAAAGTAAGGCATCTTGTCTCCAGGAACCTAATTGTTGTGGGTGTATTTTTCGCATGCATGACAGGTTGAAAAAGAAGCTTTTGAAGAAGCAGAGAAAGTGAGGAAAGCAAAGGAAGAAGAGGTAAGGAACAAAAAGAAGACGAAGATAATGACATTCATATGTTTTCTTGTCATGTATGGCTCATTTACATCAGTTGAACATTGTTTCATTGATGTCATATTGTCCTAATTCTTTTTACAGGAAGCGCAAAGAGCTAGAGAAGAAGGTGAGAGGAGGAGGAAAACCAGAGGTCATGATCGTCACTCACATTACAAGGACCGTTACAAAGATCGTTACAGACGTGTATGTATTATTTTGTTGTCAAAATTCGTTTTATTATCCCTGCTGCAAGCCAAGCACTAGTATGTAGTATCCATCTAACATGGCTAATTTCGCAGCGTAATTCTCGAGACTACATGGACGAGGACTATCATGTAAGCTTCGCATTGTATAGATTAAATCTTCGGTCTCCAATTGTGTTTTGATGTATCTATTCAGCAAGCCATAACATGAATGAAACTGAGACAGTTAACTTATTGTTCTGCAGGAGGAATTGTAGTTCAACCTCCCAGTCTCCCCAAATGTCATCGGACGTTTGCTCTCCATTGGTCCCTTGCAACACTTGCTGCATAAATGTCGAGGAAATATCTGGAAAATCCGTAGGACTATTAGTGTCATAGTAGAACAAGTTACACACTTACATGCAGGTTATGCCGTTATGGTTGCTTTGATTAACATTATGTCATAAAGCTGCTAACTTGTAAGTTGTATGTCGTAACACTACAAAGAAGTAAGAAGTGATTCCTTTCACCAGTTGAGTGGTAATGTCTGCATGTAAATTACTCATTTACTCCTTGGTCAATGTTAATTGAATTTCACAATGTTACTTCCATTCTATATATTTTGGTTGACTCACTAGTAGAGTGTAACTTGAATCACAGAGATATGACAGGCGAAGTAATGCATGATCACCAGTCGAATTTTGTATCTGCATTGCTTCCGTAAAACTTCTATAAACAAAAGCATTTACAGTTTTACACCATGCGAGCACAAGCTCCAGCAAGGAATATAAAAAAAGTCGAGGAAAGCCGGAAAAATTACTCGAGAAATTAAGTATTATCAGTTCAAGTGGTTATGCTAAGCTACAAACGACTGACAAAAACCTACCAAACGAATGATCATGAGAAGTATTGTGTTCAAGGCATAATGTTGATCCCTCAACTTCACATAGAACCAAATCTTTCGAACACTAGGGCAGTCTGGAATCAGTTTTAGGTCTTCGATTGAGAATAATAGCTTTCCCACTCGTAGGAAGGTATCCCATACCCGTGAAGACTGTCAAAATTGGATTTCTGATAGAGCCCAATACTTGAAGGGATCTGGTAATGATAGCTAAATTTATATCAGTAAAAACTCTCTATAGAAATTAGAAAGTAACACTTGATGAAAGAAAAAAACTGTGCTACATTACATAGTGGAGCCTGAATGTGAACGCGTAGACATAGCAAAGGATAAGAAACAACCTCAATCATCCGCCGCTGTGAAAAATAGACTATCGTCTCCTTGCAGGACCAGCTGGTGCCCTTCCTGGCTGCACAGCTCCTGGCTGACCAGCAGCTTGCTCTTCAGGCATGTTCACCGCTTGAGTTACAGCATTCATCACAATCAATCCAAGAGGGATCAAATACATCCACTGAAATAGAGAAACAAAGGAAATCATATCAATATATCCATCTGTAATAGATACATCTTTGTCACTCAAAAATCACTTACATATTTAGCCCAAAAGGATCTCTCCGGCGGAGGCAACCCTTCACCCTCTACAGCGGTCTCACCCAGCGGTACTTCTTCGGTGAAGATGGGGGCTCTGTCAAACAGCCTAAAAGTTAGCATACACGGCAGTACAATATATATACAAAAAAAACTAAACAATGAAGGCGGAGTTGCAGTGGACAGGACAGATTCTTTGTTTAGAGTTATATCCTGGTTCTCAGTGAGCACAGGAACAAATTATCATGTCACAGATAAAATATAAAACTGTGGATAGAGAGGTATGCCTTATGTGGTTAGAGATGTATGCCTTACGAGTATGAGAGATGATAAGCACAACTAGAACAAAGTCACATCGAATCAACCAATATTCCTCTGGCTGACCAATTCCGAAACACTAATGATGCCAGAGAA